>JAQIXN010001537.1:0-17442 GCA_034698145.1 Proisotoma minuta
GTCCTAAAAAATTAGCACCGCCGCCCCTTAAAAATCAAATCTGGTTGGACGTGAGGCACTGACAAGCACTCCAATGCACACTGCCCTTCCTTGCTTCCCATCTCAATAAATAATTATTTATTGCTTCTCAAAATCAGCAAAAGGAAAATGTAATGGCTCATAATAATTGCAATCCTATTATTATTATTTGTATGTACTTTGCCCTCATAAACTGGCAGCATTTGTACAAAGCAAACAAGGAGTCTCTTTATAAATCTCAAGTAGTCTCAACAAGACAAGAAATTGTTTAATGAAAAGCATTTTTGAGATGAGAAGCCAACAAAGCCGTGCTTGATGCAAAGTGAAAAGCAGTGGCCCTCTGCCATCTGCCGCTAGACTCACCAAGCCTTGGTGGAGTGCAACCCCGCTGCCAAGCGCCACCGCCTTTTTAAACTCCTCTCAACCACTTTATAATTTTCTCACCTTAAAATCTCAAGGGTCTCAATTTCCAAAATTGAGAAAATCCTCTTTATACATTAAAAGACTAATTAATATAATATAATGTGGGATGTGTAGCCTTTAAGCTTTATGAGCATGCTGCAACGCCATTTTGAAATCTTTGGAGAAAGTAGAGAAATCTCAAATTTTGTGGGTAAAAGCCTTTCCTTGCTCGTGTTGTGTTGAATTGTGTTGTTGTGGGTTGGCAGCCATCCCCCATAAAAATGGAACAATATATAATGGCAGCAACAATCCGGAGGATACAATGCAATACAATACAATGCTAAGAATGACTGCAATTTGGTATACTACTACGCAATTATTTGTAATGAAATTTAAATGTTTAATCCACTGACTGGTGACTAAGTTGTAGTTCAAAAATACGCGTTTGTAAATTCCAAGCATTCTTCGTCTGTCTAGTGACGTAAACAATGTAGTAAATGCACTCAAAGGGCCATTCATCAAACGGAGACTCAAAAGTCTCAAACTGCCTCGTCCCTCCCAATGTTTTGCCACATCCAACATGCATGTTTTGGTCAGAGCGTACTCCATGTTGCATCTTTTGTCGGTACACATCAAACATTTATAAATATTTTTAATATAGGTACATGTATTTATTACCTACGGAACAATGAACTAAAATCAGAGTAAAGGCCGCAAATAAAATGTCTGGCCTCCGACGTAAACTATTTCAAAAAGAATTCATCCTTCAGCTCGGGAAAAGTCTCAAGCGTATTGAGAAACTGCGTATGGTTTGAAACATTGTCTACAACTGATTATTAAATTAGCTCTTTTAATTATTATGAGCGTGTAAATTATCTCATAACCTACCGCATTAGGCACTTGCTTATGACGATGACGAATTTTTATATTACTGGCCAATTGTGTAAGAAAGATCAGGTTTCAATCACCAACATTTATCGTCTTATTTACAGTCTGCTGGCTAGAAAATCAATGCAATGCATTCAATGCATATTTTGACATGCGGATGAAACGTTTCTTTAACTAAAACTGGTCACAAATTTATGTGCATGAAAATTAAATTACGAATTAACTGTTCAAAGCCCTTGGCCCTAAAATTATTAGAATAATCTCAAATCTATGGTTGAGCATCTTTGAATGAAATGCACTTCATCGGAACCAAATAACCGATAAAATTATTGAATGATAAGAAAGCAATAAAATAAATTTTTGTTGTGGGAGGAATGCGATCCGGGTTCAAAACCCAGACAAATGAACTCCGACTTGTTAATTAAGATGCAACGGGATATTTGGGAAAATTGAAATTTCTTTCACTTACAAATTCTTTCGGGTGGTATAGGCTCTTCCACAATGTCATAATCTTCGCCGTCAACGTCCATGGGTTCGTCGAGGATGTCACAATTTTCTATCGCGGGCTGTGCTGCGGCGTCTGCAGTTGCGGTGGCCATAACAATTTACAGGTGTGGAAGGGACAAGCTGAGGACGTGCGGAGGTGACGAGGAGCTGGCTGGACACTGACTGACTGAACAGTTAATTAATGGCTGAAGAAACTGGAGGGATTATTATTATTGAGACTTAAATGTGGGTAGTGGAGTGCATTACTACAAGCAGTGAGTATGTAGTACAGTGGCCAATGCATTAGTTAAATGCCAACTGAACCTTTCTCAGAAACAGAGTTAATTTTGATGACAATGAACTATATAAACATTTAGTTCCAAACATTTTAATTACAATTAAACTTGTCTTACAAATCATTATTATTATTATGTTTTCTAAAGAATCACTATTAAACTCGGCCCGCAAGCAATAATACAATCACATTGTATGTTTACAATATAGTAAAATATGTTTGATAAGTTGGTTGTTTGGGGTTCAGCGGCCTCCTCCTTTAACTAGAGTATGCTGCAGCCACAACAACAGGTCTGGGGGTAATCGGGGGCAAATACTTTTTCATCCAGTCCGTAAATGTAGTATGTGGCATTGTGGTTCTTCCACTTGTAGTCGATGGCCGTCACGGGCACAACTCTGACCTGGTGCCTCTAAATAAATAAACAAACAAATTAAGAAATGAATTTAAATGCTATTATGCAAATTGACTAATTGCTTACGCACCTGAGCAAGGAGCAATGATTCGGAGGAGTTTTGTATGTGCTCGTTAATTAATTGGGCAGAAGCCAGGGGCAAAGTTTCATCTGCGGTTATGTCAGAAGGCAAAGGGTCGAGTCTCACGCCCACGTCCTCCATCCCAATCTGACCCTCGGCACTTCGCAAGAGGTCCGTCGGGATCTCGTCCCCACCCGTCACGTGCTCCCCCACATTCACCTTCCTGCGCTCATAGTTATGTAATCAGTAATTGTAGTACTATATATAAATAGTGCAATCTCTTATCTACAGCTAACCAAGATACTGATAGCTGAATAAAGCATTTTAGTTGTCCATATGAATCACAGACAGAGCATGCCACGCGTCCCTTTGTGTCACATCGATTGCAGTCCAGACGACCATGTCCATTAGATGACGTTCCACAAACTAGACAGCGTTCTCTGGACTCTGAACCTGTGCCGAGACCCCAACCTTCTCCTTGGCAAGCTAGGCATCGTGTCCATCCCTTGCCGTGACAGTTTGGACATGCTAAAGTACCCGTCCCCCGACACCTATGACATGGTTTTACAGAGGCCGTGTGTGGTACCTGTGGTACCACAATATTTGATGCACGCTCCTCCTTCAAAGTCTTATGAACTATGAATGAAAAATACCTCTATAGCTTTAAGCTCATTATGAAAAAATTTTGCTGGAAATGCCGGAATGTCCCATGGAGCAGGTGCAGCTCCATTTTCAGGTCCGTCGACGTCCCCTCCGACGTGAGGGGACCATGACCATCTCGCCTCCCTTTTCTCTGTCAGCGTTTGTAATACATACTTTGAAAAACAAATAGATTATGACAAGAAACTGTCCAAATATCTTGTCATATTTAAGATTTTACATGATAAGCTGAGCTGTGTCGAATTCCAGTGACACTCATATGTTTGGCAGCTCCACGCCCCCAACAGCAGTGATTTTTAACATAACTCGTCAACAAAGTTCTTGCCGCAGCCTCAGTCACCTGCCATCCATTCATAATTTCCTAATACATATAAAGGAACGAGCTTTCTTAAAACAAGTGTTACATGTGGAATGTTTGTCCTCAGATTGTACTCTGGGGCTGGGGAAGGGGACCAAGTCCCAAGCATTTGCTGTTGATCCGGATCCAAAGCTCCAAAATCCCCAAAAGGTTCAGGAGGTGGAACGCTGACTGAAAACAAACAAATCCGTTATTTTTGTATTAACGTTTCATTGAATAAACAAAAGATATGCAAATCAATCTGTTTTTATTTTGAACTGAGGATTATAATAGCGTAGCATTAAGTATTGGATTTTGATAAATAGTGTATTTGGGTTGAGACAAGCGTGAGTTCAGAGGCCAATGCATTAATCCTCTTCCCCATAAAACTGCCAAGCTGACATTAATTTATTTTATTTATTTTCTCATCTACTTTGCTTTGTTCTTTGCGTTGTAGCGAATTGCAAAAATTGCAAAAAAAAACATGGATGGAAGTAATGGCAGATTTGTAAAACCGGAAAATTTTCTATTTTTGCATTTGCTTGTACTACATTTGTATTTAGATATCATTTGGTGACCGGAAAGGTGACAAACTATTGTGCATGTCGAATGATCTTGTGCAGAACGTCGTATATGATTTGATTTCATGTGGACACTTGCCAAAATTGTTTAAATGTCATTTAATTTTAAGACAATTGTTTAATCTCACAAAATTTTGAAAATATTTGGAAATTCCCTTGAAAAAACACATTTTAAATGAGATTAAAGCCAAATGTACATCAATCGTCACTCCAACTTATGGAATTGTGCTACGTCCATCAGCCGATGACACCTTCCACTTTGTCGAGGCGTTGTTATCTCTTTCTACATTAATGTCCTTATCCACATTTGCCTCTAAAAGTTCCAAACTCCAAATATTTGGCAGAGACGCAAAAATTATGTTCAAGTTTGCTCCATCATTCATTAACTCATGAGCTCCGCAATATCATTTACAAACTGTAGTTATTTTACATGACAATATTGGGAACAGATCTCATCACTCATTTCCTCAAAACGATGAGACAGAGTTGGAGAAAGTATCAAATTTCAAGAGATTAAAGCTAAACTGGAAACCGACAAGCACAAAGTCTTCTTCCTTCTTTTCCATTGTTCCAAAACTGTTTGTCTTCAATGAAACGTTTTCATACTATTTTTCTTCAAAGGAAAAAACAAAAGGCTTTGGATATTTTCATTCAATAATTTCAATCCCTTTTCCGTTGGTTAAGCTGTTGGAGAAATGTCTCAATGAAGTTTGCATTGATACAGGAAATCCATTAATTAGGATTATCTATAAACATTCATAATTCCTTAAATAATACGCCCAGTATACAGTTATTATGTTATACAATTAATGAGTTATACTCTTTTGGGCTTCAAATGCATACATTTTCTTATCATAATTGAACAAAGAAGATGAGGAAGTGATTAAGATAAGATGCATTGGTGGTAATCCCATAATCTGCAATTCTTAGCACAATCCACCCTCTAACTATACATTTAATTGTTGTAGTTAAATCGAGATTTATTTTCATAAAAGAGCAGACAAACGGAAATCACATCTTGCATTGATTTCTACCACACACAAAGAACTTTGTGTTTTGAAGTTAAAGGAATCCAAGCGAATTTTTACTGCTTGCTTCAAATTCTTTCCTACTTCTTGAATTTTTGTGTTTATGTAGAATTTACATTGGCAGAGAAAAATAAATAAACTTTTCTCCTTTGACCATTCATTTCCTCAAGTAAATGTTTTGCTAAAAAAGAAATCTAACTATAAACCTTCAGATTTTCTAGCTTTTGAATGCTTTGTTTGATAGATAACCTTCAATTTAAAAAAATGTCTGCAGTGCAAGCAATCAATTTTAAATTTGGAAAAAATGAGACAGCAGTGAAAACTGTAATAAACAGTGGTTTCTATATTTTCTGAAATCAAGATGAATGTTATATTCGCTCAATTATATTTAGAAGTAATGTCTTGGGATTTGATTTAGACAGATTGTATAGATTATTTATTTATGTGAGCTGAGAAAATGCATGTGGCGAAATATCCAATCTTTCAAACTTTTTGCAAAGCAAGTAAACGGCCAACGAACGTAAAGAAGCGTGGGAGAACATTTGATTTTTATTGATTTGCCTTTGAAATCCGAATCTCATTCGAAAATATTTTGCTTCTAAACAAATTTTTATTGCGGAAACCAAACTCGATATAAAAATGTCGTTAATGTTGAAAGGTAAGAGGCAAAAGTATTTATATTATTGGTGACTGTTAGTCAACAGTTATGCAGCAGAGCTATGCTATAAATCATCACTTTACATAAAGGTATCAAATGACTATTATTGCAAAAATGAGCAGTCGTTTTGCAAATAAAGGAGCTAATACCAAACAAGCTTTATGACCGTGGCCAATGAAAATGCATTCGTTGTTGAGTCAACCTTTTCTTTAAACTATGCTGATAGCTAAAACTCAATGAAGTTAATGGAACCCAATGAAAATGGCAATCGGAGTGTAATAAGTTCTGGGACAAGAACTTCCGTCATGTCAAGGAAAGTTGTTACTTCCGCAAATTCCATAGTTAAGCATTGAATTAACTAATTTGACAGTTATTTACAAACAGAGTAGAACTCACACAAGTATTTAATATAATTATAGATTCTATAGTTCTAGGTTAATGTATTTTTTGTCACCTACCAGACTCGAAAGAGAGGATCTCATATCCCGAAACGGTATCCAAGATCTCAATTGGAGGAGCTGACGGAAGAATGTCGTCTTCCCCTAGAATATTTAAGAAACTTATTCTTTTCTTATTAAAAATAAATGAGAGTGTTACATCATTAATAACAAATAATTCCCATCTGTGTACTCTTTCATTAATCATTTTAATGAGACATTTCACCTCGTTTTAATAAATTCGTTGGAATTAAGAAATGACTTTTTTTAAGCTAGTCGAATGGATTTTTAGCTTCAAACTTTGAGACTAAAGCCAAAACCGAATTAAGATTGAAAGTTGATGGTTTTGAGTCAAGTGAAATGATTTATCATTTTCACACAGGGAGAGAGTGAAATGAGATTATTAGCTGCTCTCAAGGGATGTTTTGGCTTATATTACAATCAATAAACTCTTGCTAAATGGATGTAATAATGTAGCGGAGCAATTTTCCCAATTATTTTGTGCTTTCTGACAACTTGGCAGTTTTTTGACCCCTTACCGTCTTCAGAGGTCAAAATTTAACTTGCTTTGATATTATTTTTCGAATCGGACCACATTTGCAAAGTTGAATTTTTCATCATTGTTTAATTTTGATACTCTGTTATCCTGCTGACGGACAGACAGACGGAAAGACAGACAATGGGTCCGCATAATGCACAAGTTGGATAATAAAGAGGTGGCTGTGAGTGTGTTGAGTGGACGAGATGAAAAAGTGCCAACGCTTAATTTGAGACAGTCACTCATTTCTCTTTTATATCGTTGGTGGCATCATATTCCCTTATTATTTATGTAATGTTGTGAAATCTATAAAACTATTCCATTTAATATGCCACAGTGGATGTCAGCAGCTTTTAAAATCAAAGAGATAGATGGTAATAATAATAATGAGCAAACTGAGACATAAGGATTTGGAATATCAGTAACTGGGCTGAATGGTTGCCAAAATTTAGCTATTTTGATGGGAACTTGTTCATTTCATTGAGTTGAATCCCATAAGCCGCAATCCGTTTTATGGCACAAGGAATTAATTATAGTGGGCCAAGATTACCAAAGTTTCAATTTTGGTGAAAGTCGTGAAAACTGACAAACCGCAAAAAGCGTGGCTGCTGATGCCTTTTAATTAGCATCGATTTCAATTACTGTCATTCATTTCCTGAAACATTAACTGGCACTTATGCCATCCTTTCCACTTTTCACCATGCCCTGTTAACTAATCTTACGAATTAAACTTTTTCTAAGCATCTGACAGATCCGGAAACGCCTTTTGTTGACGAAGACATTGAACTGATCCGTATCTAACATTTTGTATCCAAAGTGTTCCGAATTGATCTGATATACATAATATATATGTAATTTTATGGGATAACAAGAATACTAGATTTTGAGCCACTCTGTAAGTATTTATACAAAATATTCATACAAAATGCAGAATCTCATATATCAAAAAAGTAGTTACGTGCTAAAAAGTTCATAGATGCAATTATTTTTCCCGTCAAATTTTTTAACAAACTCTCAAGACACTTTTCCATGAAGCGAGTCAAAAGTTGGCTGCAAATAATTTTCTTGCAGTTAACGCAATAAAACTGTAGCCAACAAAGAATCCGTAGAAAATTTCTTATTGTTGCTAAATTAATGGCTGCAGAGTTTAAATTACACGCATGAAAATTCATGTTAATTAATAAAACACTTTAATTTGACATTTAGCTGATGAAAATATTGTTTGAAACTTGAAAAATCGTTTAAATTAGCTTAGCCAATGGATTTACCATACAATCCCGAGCCCCCGTATTGTGATCGACTTCTACATCTCCTTTGAAACAAGCTGAAGGAAGCAAAAGGGTCGCTATGATAAGACTCCAGCGTCGTATCCGGACTCAGACTTCCCCTGCCCATGACACTTTGGCCAAAGGGATGTCCCACGCCCACAACTGAGCCACGGGACTGTTTGCTATGTCGAAATTCAATGCGGGCTCGTGCACGTTCACTTCTCTGACCCCTTGGCTTCATATTGCTTTTAAAATTTAAGGACACAAGCTGAAGCCCAAGCAAAGAAAGACAAAGTGAGAGGAAGATGCGAAATTGTGGCTGGTTAGTCCAAATGCTGAGCAAAGATAGAAACTGCTCTCAAAAGTTTTTAGCAAAGAGATTAGCAAAAGTACAAGTAAAGTGGAGGAGGAAAGAAACCCAACTAAACTAAACTTTCCCAACTCCGGAATTTATTTTCACAATCACAAATCTTAGGTGAGAAAAAACAAGGGGCGTCCAACCAGATTTTGATGATATAAGAGGAAGCGTTGGCTGCAGCGTTCGAGTTGTTGAAGACTCCCAAAAGATCTAGCCAAGTGGAGCTTGTGAAGAAAACCACAGAAGCCAAGCATAAGCTAAACTGCTGAAACGATGCTAAAACAACAACAATCAAGTGAAGAAAGAGTTAATGCATTTTAAAACTGATTTTAAAAAGCTAAGAGCAAAGTGACGTTAGTTAACGTGAAATGCCTCCCACAAATGTATAAATCTTTTACAAGATGCAATTTGCTTGGAAATGTTATATATTTTATATTGGGAAACTAAACTATTATATTTATGGCCTAATTCAAGGTTTACAAAATAATAATGGAGTTATAAGCATATAAAAGTAGGATTGGATTGTGAAAAGACCAAAGGATTTTTGTCCCCTGCTACCACATATGACATAGCACGCATGGCATGGCTTCAGATCGCTGTCAGATTTAACATTCGTCGTATTTCAACTAAAGTTCACGCTTTAATCTCGACTTTGTCGTGGAGTTGCATACCAAAGGGAAGTTGGATAAGTGAAATCTATAATATATATAGCAAACTGACTGTTGTTGCATATCTAGACAACTTTTAAAACCTTTGTCATTTATCCTTTGTTTATGCTCGAGATATGCATCCCAAAGCCAAATAGATTCATGCCATGTTGTGGTTAAAAGAGTAAAGATATCAATCTATTCAAAACAAAGACGAAGACAAAGTCAATGAGTCTAATCAATACAAAACATCATCAAATTGCAGTCAACTGAAGAGCAAATAAAATGTCACGGAAGTATTTAAATGTTGTTTTTAAGACTTTCACCCTTTTTTTAAATAGCCAATTCTCAAGTTTTACCCATGTAAGTATGTAAACACATTTATGTACATATCGGCAAATTAGTTTCAACTAATTAAGACATGGTAGAAAATAATGGCATTTAATTAGCATTTTTGTCACTTTCTCTTGTAAAGTGAACGCCTACTTTACAAGATAGATTTGTTATACAAAATTGATGTTGGAGGCAATCAATTGAGGATAATGAATAAGATTAGAGTGTATTATATAGGATTAAGATTGTTCTTTTTGAAGAACAGGTGCAAGCATCTGGAAATCCTCAAGTTAATTGTGTTACCAAACAAACTACAGATAAATTGCAGACAAATATTTATCAATTTATCCTTCCTCTTTTTTACAGCGTACTTACTTTACTTTTGGATAATTGACACTGAACTTGACACGAAATTGAGGCAAAATATTTTCCTCACAAACATGACAAGTAAAACACGCAGAGAATATCCTAATTACAGAATGCTACTTAAATTATTTATATAACGTGATTTTAAAAAGTTTATTTTTCAATTTGAGTCATTATGTTATTACCAGCCACGTGAACAAGATTAAATACAATATTATTATTCGAGGAAAAACACTTCTTGGAAAGCCAAATTTCCAAAACCCTTTTAATATTCGCGTGCCTTAAATATACAAACTAATAAATCAAATTACTTTGTTATATTTCGCAGGAATCTTTAATCTTGGCTTTCTTAGAAAGTATCTAGATGACTCAACTTTAAAATACGATCTTCTCATCTCATGCCCTGTCCCGTTTTCACTAATAAACGTGATATCATTTACAACCCAATGCTAAGGCTAAATGTCACCCAAAACGAAACTTACGTCTGCGTGTGCTACTGTAACGAGAAGAACTTCTTCTCAACACTTTCTTGGTGGACATTCTCTGCATGTACCACTTTTGGTATTCGCACTCGCACTTTTTTTTGACAGAAGTATTTTCACTCGTCTTCTCGGCGATGCCTCCAAATTTTGACTACAGAAATTTTGTAAAGTTGACGAGTGATGAAACCTTAGGAAAGGGGCTGGACGAGACCGCAAAAGTGTCTGTCTGCCCCCAGGAATGAGACACTAATGAATGGCTTCACTGTTCACGATGATAACCAACTAGCAGCACATAAAATATATTTTTTATTATTATTACTACACTCCGTCTCAAATGGCAGATGCAGATGCAAACAACTTTAACTTTGTCTCATTCATTTATAACTAACTGACATTGGAAATTGAACTAATGGCAATTGTCATGTTGGACAAAAGTGAGAATTTTTGACAGTGAATTATCGTCTTGTTAGAAGAATACTATTGATTGTTTCTTGTAAATAACTTTTGTGATCTTTTTTTTTGACTCGCTCATGTTCTGAAAGAGTGATGAGTACAAATTAAAGGTTGGGGACGTTGGGGAGCGGATTTTATTTGAATCCGCACACAGACCAAGTTTAGACTGACGACTGATCAAGTAAACACTGATTAGACCGGCAGCATGACCAATACGACATGACGAACGATGAGGACGTAAAGGATGAGAACTAGAGGCAGGTTTTATAAAACAAGATCCGACTAATCCATCTCATCTAATATATTATACATTACATCCCCGTAAGTTATTTAGCATAATGATGATCATCAAAGTGTAGAAAACCCGGGTATCTTCTTATCAACTAAAGTCAACCGGGTGGTGAAACATTGAAGCCGCGATCGTGTTATCAGATTAGAATCAGAAAGCGGTAGACGTAGCAAAGCATCTTGTCCTGGGAACTATCACCTAGGACAAAGGACGAACTGCCAATTTGCCATTCAACGACTTTACTTAAATTACCACTCTTCACACACAATTTGGAGAAAAATGTATAAAGGAGACAAAATGGGAGAGATAAGATCACACAATTTTTGCAAACCAACTAGACTCTTGTCCGTGTGTGGCTTGGGATTATGTAATAAATGAGTGAAAGATGAAGTGAACTAAAACAAATAAACATTGATGAACATATAGGAAGCGTTGTATAATTTTAAAACGTTGTATTTAGGAAAGTAGAACATGTTGTTTTATTGTTTGCAATTGGAAAGTGGGGCAGTTTGATGTTGGAAATGAGACAAATCGTTTCAATTTACCTCGCTGACAAAACCCAACAATTTTTGGCTTTGGTGAAAGCATTTTTTGCAGAGCACTATTATTATTTATATATGCAAGGAAGCATGAAATTTTTAAATACAAGCCTACAACAAAAAAATGGGATGACAAGGTCGTTTCTGGTCTTTTGAGTCTTCTCGAGTTTCGTCTTTTTTCTTTCCATTTTTTCAGCCCATCACTCAAAGTTTATAAACCCTGTGGGATGCAATTTTTGCAAATATCTTCATCTGCTTCTGCTTGTTATACAACATCTTTTTAAATTATTTGTGCAAACATGCACGTAGTCCTTTTTCATAAGCACCTCACCTTTTAAAAAATATTTGATTTCAAAGTTTCAAATAGTTTCCAAAATTTCAAAAAATGAATCAATTCTCACATTCATTTTGTCTGCTTTGAAAACCAACAAATTTTCCGTTGAATTAAATCTTGGAATAGTTGCAATTCTAGCATTTAAAAAGTCAAGGTAATGTCACATTGTATTTTACAATTAAAAGCTGGCTGGGAAAATAAATGGATGACAGTTTAGCCCATATATTTTTGCAGGCATGTCTATTTGTGACAGTAAAACATGGCAAGCTCTTATAAGATATAATAAAAACAATAAAACAAGACAAAGATCTTCCAAACAGGTGCAGATGTGTGAAGAAAGAAACAAATGGAGTCGTTATATCGCTCTCATTTGACAAACTCCAGACGACAAAGTTCACCACTAACCTTTAAACGTTAAAAACACTATTTCAAATCTAAAATTGAATCTAAAAAAATCTAGAAACTATCCAACCACATAAAATATAATTAATGACTCTTAACAAATATAACAAACCCAACAAAACAAATATCAAAAGTCTCTTATGCCATTTATTTCCACAGTTTTAGCTAATTAAGGTTTGAATCGAACATTTCAAACATCTCACAAAATAATAAAGATTTTGAATACAAATATGCGTTGAGATGAAGTATTAATAGTAATCATAATATTAAGAGTTCGTTTTTAATTTTTTGAAGACAGATTTACTTCTTGCCAGATTTCTTGATTCCACCACCAACTGTTGGTAACAAAATAAATAAAATTAATTAATTAAATAATATTAGGAATAAATTAATTTTAAAAAAAGTTATCTTTCGGTGAACATACCGAGAGGGCCCTTTTGTGCTGCCTTGGCCTTCAACGCGTCCAAAGCCTTTTGTTCTTCTCTCTGCTTCTGCTTCAACTTCACGTCATCCTATATGTAACATAAATTAAATTAGATTACACAATTAGAATATTTTAGTATTAATTGAGTCAATTAAATTGACCAGTCGACACAGAAATTGAGCCATAGTTATCTCATACCCATTTAATTTAAAAATCCATTTTATCTATTTTTGAAACATTTGCAAGAAGTGAACAATAAATTCTAGTAAAATTTGGACTTATCTTTTTTTAAATTAAAGATTCGCAATGAAAATAATGAAAATACGTAAATTCTAATCTAAAGAAAGTCACAGAATAAAGTGACAATGCTTTTACAAAATCAAACGTTCATTTTAAATAAAATTTCCGAGTCGACCTTAAAGTAATTTATATGGAAAATTATTTTTGGCGTTTCCAACCTCGTCAACTTCTCCCTTTTCTTTTTTTGGAGCCTTCAACGGCTTCTTCTTTCCACCTGAAATTAATTAAACAACAATTAGCCCACCAACAATTTAAATTAACTTTAAAAAAGCTCGTTTACGACAAAATAGACCCTTAAAATACATGTGACCAAAAATATATCACGAGCTGTTCCAAAACAATTGATTCAAGTTGGAAATTTCAACGCACCTTCACGACCCGACATGTTTTAAAGTTGGAATGCTTCGATTACGCCGATATCCAATATATTCCTTTGATAATCCCTAAATGAGAAAAGTTAAGCTGGTTAATTAAATTGTCAAGATTAATTTGAAATTACAACAATGAAATTAAAAGTAGACTCACCAAGACTAACCGACTTTCTTCAATGCTTTGAATTTGCCGCTACGCTTAGAGAAACTATGCTTAGTTGAAAGACGCTTGCATGATAACTTTAACGCAATAAATGGTACGGACTAATTGCTTGTTAAACTAATTACACTTTGTCTAAAATAATTAAAGTCGTAATAAATAAGTTATAATTATCAAAGTGTCATGATTTCCAAGGCTTGGTTTTGGTTATGATTTAGTCACTTATTGTGGAATTTGGCCTGACTTGACTTTGGTGTCGGATGTCGTGTTGTTAATCTGCGGGGAGTAAGATTCGGATCGTAAGATATGAGAACAAGTTGATATTTTGGTTTAATCAAGAGAAGTATCATTGTCCACAATTAATCTTTCTGAAAGGAGGCTGCTGTGGCAGGAGAATAAAATTACGCAAGTAATTCCAATGTCAAGACTCATATTTTCCGGTCATAAATTGATCCATGTTCCGGTTGTGGCTTTGAGCAATTATTCCCATTTTAGGGTGAGATCCCGAGAGAAGAGTCAGAGCCAGAATTTCATCTAAATTCATTTCATTTGTTACATGAAAGTTGGGAATTAATCGATTTATTGAGAATCCAATTGAAACAAGGTACCAAGAGGTACAGTATTAATTGCGTTACTCCACGCCCACATCCTATTTTTAATTCCACCGAACTTGACTTCCCACGTTTAACCCCCATCAAAAAAGTCACTCAACTCGAACTCGGCTAACGATTAATGTCACGGAAGGGACGGCAGTAAACTTTTAAAATTAACGTCAGCATCCATTCACCAAGTTTTTGTAATCATTATGTAAAGTATCGTGAAAACAAAATGCAGCCCTTGACATGACATGACCATAGACAAGTAAATTACACTAATGCTTTGTTTCACGGGCTGAAATTCAGACAATTTTCTCTGCATACTCTACACGAAGGAATCAATGAAGTATTCGATTTCTAAAATTAGTTGTTTTCTATTAATTTGTCCCTTGCAATCCAAATTATATACTAAAGCCTTCTCTTTCTTCTTTTCTTTATCATAAAAATTTTATCATAAAATAAAATAAAGACCCTGTTAAACATTCATTTTATTAGCCTGCTGTGGTTTTCAGATACGAATTAAGATCCCAGAGTTTTAAATTGCACAATCTTCTGAGCAGATCTTGATATTGTGACCTTTTGCCATTTGAGGATCGACTTAACAATGAGACAACTGCTGTTTAAAATAATAAAAATAAATAAACGAGACGATATTCAGTGCCATAAAGAGCAATAAACAGACCTTAGATGGATACCTTACCAAACAAAGATTCAATCATGAGCATTGTTCGCAAAAATAAATAATTGCAAATGCAAACGGATATAACTGCTTAATAACATAATTGACCATGAGCTTTTATAGTTGAAGATGATTCGCAATTTTGTATCTGAGCAAAGGGATCATTTCTTTTACGTGTGGCATTTACTTCAATTTTCAGCATTTATGATAAACATGTTTTCCTTTTAAATAATAGAGTAATTGCTTTAATTGCATGAAAAGTTGAAGTAAGTGAAAGCTGTTGGGGTGAGTTGCGAGTTCGTCCACTTTCAATTTCCCGCTCCGGCGCCATTTTGGAAAAGCCTCATTTTAGAAAAACCTCAAGTCTCTCTGCCACGCTCCGGAAGAAGACCGTTTTGTTTAAAAAAACAAACATTTTTTTTGCAAAAAAATGGGGAAAGAAATGGGGGTTGACGAGGTTAGTTCAAATATATTTTGATAAATATCAAAATGTATCAAAACATATATATTTTTTTACAGAATTCATCAGGGGGAGTAAATGGGGATGGAATTGCGAACAGCGTCTCGCCACCATCTTCCAATTCTATCTCTCCTCAAAATGAGAATAGTTGTTTCCAAAACGGTAGCCAAAGCAAGGCTAAAAATGAAGTTGTTGGGGTTTATGGAGCTGTCCAGAAAAATCCAACTCCTTCAACAAGCCGAAGCTCCATGCTTCCATCATCATCCGCAACAGCCTCCACGGCAAAGGTTATCTTAAGTGGTCATTCTAATGGTGTTTTGACTCGGAGCAGAAGTGGAGGTGCCGATAGCCGATCTCGGAAACAACCTGGCTCTGGAATAGTTGAGAAGAAAAAGGGAAGAAAGAGAAACCCTGTAGTGATTCCTGATCATATTACTGTGATACCTGGTAACGGTAAGTGAACAATTTAATTCCCATGCTTAATTAAAATATATATTGGGCTTTAGAATTTATTTGTATTTCTTTAGGTCCTCCAACAATGTTTAAGTGCAATGTTTGTATAAAAAAATTCAAAACGAAAGGATACCATGACTTTTGCAAAAGTGGCACCAAGCCCTTCATATGCGAAGAATGTGGCCAAGGTTTCGTTGCAAAGAGTCACTACGAATACCACTTGACGACACATACTGGAGAGAAGCCGCATAAATGTACAAAATGCGGAAAAGGTTCGTCGAAAAAATGTTATTGTTTAAAATAGCTTAACATTTGTTTGCCTTTTATTATTTAGGAATCAATCAAGGTGGGAAGGTGACGCAGTGCAGTGAGTGTGGTGGAGGTTTTGCGAATGCTCCACCCGAGTCTACAAATACAAGGAAGACGAGACAAAAGAAAGTCAAGGAGGCTGAAAAAACTGCAGTTGTGGTACTTCAAACTGAGAATAAAAGTAATGATGAGCCCATAACTATCACTACAATCCATACTGCTCAACTTTCTCCACGGGAAAATTTGGAGAAAAATGAAACTGGTAATGGTAAACTTTTTTTTCGCTTTGATACACATATAGCATTTCATATAGCATTTCTTAATTGGTATATATATATTTTTTTTTATTACAGATCCAAATTATCAGTTTTTGCAAGAATCCTCAAAACCTCGAAATCTCGTTCCAAGCGATTGTGGAATTCAATTATTCCAAGATTATACATCAGAAGAGACTCAGCTTATTCAGCAACCTGAAACCATTGATAAAGCTGATGAATTCCGAGAAGAGCAAATCGCTTATATCAATCAAGAAAAGAGAGCACACACACTTAGCATCGAGGAAGAGTTAATGGCAAATATGCCAATTTATTCTCCAGTAGAAAATAATGAAATAGATGATGATGACGATGGAATGGGGGATGAAGAAAAAGAGGAAGAAATGGAGACTAACGAGGTTGAAGATGATTCAATGGAAATCGTTCCCTCGCCAATTCCAGAAGAGCAAGGAGATGATGTTGCACCCGACTCTATTGAAGAAAGTGTTCTAGAAATTGTCTCAACTTCTCATGAAGAGAAAGTTGACTCTGTATTGGTTCAAGAAGTTGTACCAGAAATTGAAACAGCTCCACTCATTGAGGAAGAAATTGATATTGAAGAAAATGAATCAATAAATATATCCCTGGTCGCCATGAATGATGAAGAAAATGAAGAAGTAAAGGATTTGGAAACTGTTTCAGAAATTGGACCTCGCACAATTCTCGAAGAGAAAGAGTTAACTCTCTCTGAAGAGCCTGTTGAAAATATTGCCCCTTCCCAGAACGAATCACTGTTTGTTGAAGAGAAAGAATCAACTTATTCTCAAGATGAAACTGTTTTGATCGAACAACAACCACTTGTAATTGTAGACGAGAAAGAGCTAATCGATGAAGAAGTTGGACCAATATCAGAGATCAACGATGAAAATGCTGATGCTGGTATCCAGGAAGGATTAATGGAAATCGAGTCTGTAGAAAAAGATGAAAAAGACGTTGGCTATGAAATGGAGGATGAAGGAGAAGGGAAAGAAAGGGAGGCTAATGAGGATGATGACGAGCCCATTATTCAGCAACCTGAAACCATTGCTAAAGCTGATGAATTCCGAGAAGAGCAAATCGCTTATATCAATCAAGAAAAGAGAGCACACACACTTAGCATCGAGG
>JAQIXN010001538.1:0-17430 GCA_034698145.1 Proisotoma minuta
ACAGAGTAATGTTAGACCAACGGGGTTATTTGAAACAAAATAATTATGTTTAATAGCAATGGGAAGCCTCATTAAAACTGTTTGCTGGTTTGAAATTTCGAGTGCATTCGTTATTTAGCACGGTTAATGTACTTTATTCATACAGACATCTATGCAGATATGTTTATGTGTGAGTGTTTCTTTACTAACGAGTTGACGTTGATTACAAAAGGAGAGATTTGAGGAAAGTGAGTACTCATGAGTGAAAGTATTTCACTCGCTGTATTTGAGTTGTTCTCTCAAGCGTAGAAAAATTTACTTTCATTCTAAAGGCCAAAAACTTACCTTGTTCATAATCCTCGCTAGAATATGGAGGTAAGGAATATATCTCCGATACGACAAGAAGGACGCAAAATACGACTCCAATGATCTGAACAAATTTTCCCATCTCCATGTCTCAATTTAGGCAGAAACCTACAACAAAATAAGGATAAAAAAACATTATATTTATAATGAGTAAATAGTATATAATCAGTTAAATTGGCTACAACCTAAAAAGACTGTTTCTAACATTTTATTGGTTGATTACCCCAAAAGAAAAAATAACTTAGCATGCGCTAAGTTAGTGTCTAATTTTAGTAGCGCTTAGTATCTAATTTTACGCATGTTGTCTAAAAGTTTAAAACTATTTGTTCCTTAAACAGTTTTGTTCAAGTTATGCGCAATGTTTCCACTGATTGCAAAATCAATGGATAGAAAGCAAGTTTATTAACAATTCATTATCATAAACTTTATCACATAAAGTATGTTAAACAATTTAGAGATAATTACATACATATTTAGAGTTAAAGGAGTAAGAAATAAGAAGACTGTTTCTTGATAATTTAATATAAATTGAATGAACATTTCACTGTAAGTAAGTTTTCAAGATTAACGATATACAGGCATGGCAGGCAGGCTGATGGCAAATATGCGGATAAATTGTGAATAAAGATAAATTTCATGCATGCATGAAAAAATCTCGTAATTTAAATTGTACTATTACATATTCAAATTCAAATGAGAGCAAATGATTATGATTTTTTGATGGAGTTGTCGGTGGTGCATGGAAAAGTGTCTCAATTTAGTAGCACTTTCTCCTCTTTGGAAAAGTAAAACCATTTTGTGTTCACAGAAAGAAAATTGTTGACCTGTGTTCAAAAACTGCTAACAACCATATGCATACATAACCCTTATGTTCAAGTTTTTCCTTTTCATGAATAAACTTGGAAAATATGACTTCAAATTTCTGGTCCATTGTCGAATTATTATTTATTATTTTGTTATACTGTATTCTGATAATTTGTGAAGGCTTTTTACTTAATAACTAAAGTATGCATGCTGGGGCAAACCGAGAAAAAACTTTCCTTTGTTTTTGCTCTTTCATCCCTGCCTCAATGCTTGAACAATAGAATAAAAAAAACTTGTAAACAGCCGGAAGTTTCCAAAATCTACAAGAAAACGTATGAATCTAACTTATGGTACTTGGAATCTACAATATGGAATATACAAGAAAAACATTGTTTGGAAGAAATCCAAAACAAAATTATTTAGTTTCTGTCAAGAACAGTTTCTTTGATATTCTAAAGTTATTCTACTGATGACAACGATTATTGAGATTCGATTTGAATATCAAAAAAGTAGTTTTCATATGCGTAACAGGTCCCTCAAATGGAAATTCATACCGTGCATGTTTCCTTTGTAGATGGGTCTATTCTTTTGTGAGTTATGTCACATAACTTTTGTGTCCGGAATATTTAAACCCCGTTTTTAGTTAGCTGATTTCGTATTTATATCATGATGAATGCCAATTTAGCATTATAAAGTTTACATATAATGTAATTTTTGATAACATTAAACTAAAAAGTTTTGAAATAAAGCATCGGAAAATTGTTTCATCATTATATGTAGATTTCATTTCATAAACAATGACACTCGAGAGAAAGTGAGAAAAGGACGTTCTTTTACTGACATGTCTTCAAAAGTTACGTTTTCTTCTAAAGTTTCATATGATATAAAAGGGCGGAAAATTATTGTTAAATTATTGTTAACATTAACCAGAAATGGGGAAATAATGTGGCAATTTTTTTAGTTTCAAATAGGTCTTAATATAAAACTAGCGATTTATTTTTCTGTCTACAAAGGAACCTTTTTGAAACACAATGCCATATTTTTCCACTTTTGAGGTGTCTTGTCACGAACACTTTTCTTTCATCTAAACTTCCAAAAACAATCTTTTTATTGCAATGCCCCGATTGTCAATATAATTCCGAATTGGTCTTTTGTATATCAGATCTAAGAAAATAGTTTGTTGCTTTCTTTTTTTTACCTTTTGTATTCTTTGCATTATTTTAGTCATGACCATGCCATAGCTATATTACACCTTTGATCATAAAATTTAAGCATGAATTAAATTTTAATTCCCAATTTCTACAATATATCTTTGAGCGAGTCCATATAAATTATATAACATTTGTTGCTTAATATAACAAGTGAGAATTTTCATTTCATTTGAATTGGGTTTCATCACTTGAACTTTCCAGAAACTTCGACAAAGATAAATATAAAGGGAAGGTCCGGAGAGAGCTCATTTACATGACCTAACTAAAGATGAGAAACTCGATTCCTTCATTATAACAATTGAGGAGAAAACGCTTCTCAAGATTTCTACCTTCTGTTAATTCATCCTTGATTGTTACTCTTGGGTACAAGTTGCTAAAGACTGTCAAGTAAAGTGACTCTTATTTCCCCGTCGGCTCCTTTGCCCTTTTGCTATATCCTCTTTCAGATACAAGACTAACTAAACTTCCTCTTTCCTTCCTCTACCGTGGTTTGTCTTTCATCTTAAGTTACACCACTTTGAGGCTAAAAGTTCTGATTTGAGAAAATTGAAATAAAATTATGATAAAGGATCCCTGTATATTCTTATAGATGATTTCTTCATAATGGGCATAAGCCAAATATTAGTCAACTGATTTGCTTCTGCATTGTGATTGTAATGGTAAATATATAATTCGAATCTGGAAACTTGTTAAAGTTGGATTAAGCCAACAAGAAAATGCAAAAGTTAACACATGCATTAAACTATATTTAACTCAAAAAGCTTCTGAGGTCAGAAATTGAAGAAAAGGATAACATAAGAAGCAAACTCCACATGACATGAGTTGTTGGACCGTCGAGAGAAAGTTTTATGAACCTTGTCCAACTCGTTGAATATACTTTTGACTTGTATTACAATTCTCCTCAGAGGCTAAATCTGACTCCTGCCAAATTTTTGGTCAGATTTGTCATTCTTTTCGTTCAATCTCCCGTTGAGATATGTCATCAAAGGATAAGGATTTTACTTATAGCTCAACTTGCAAGTTTCAAGTTGCCCCACTATGGAAAAAAGTCTCAATTTTCCTCTTTTAGTTTTGTCAATTAATCCATTCTTTTAATCATTATTTTTTGGTCAACGCTGCAGATATTTCAATATTCTTTAAAATTTTGAGCAGTAAGATATTAAAATTGTATCTAAAATTGAAAAATTACACAGATAGATTGAATGTTTTTTGCATGAATGAGTGCAATTTTTGAATGAGTGCAATTTTGCTATTTAGTGTTTTTAATATACCATTTAAATATGATAGGAATCTATAGTTGAGAATCTCAAGCTGAGAATCTCAACTATCTTAAAATTATTATAATTGTACTGAAACTACAGTAAGTATAATATTATTTGTTACGAAACTGAATTCAATTTTGTAGTTTTACAGATTAAATTAACTGAAAACTTTGCAAATTGTTGGATTGGGTATGCCAGCAAACTTTCTAATTATGTTTTATTCAAGGGATAATTGAAGAAGTGCAGCCTCTTATCATTAGATAATAGTTTACCTGATATTTCCAAGCTTATCGTGAACTCCAAGTTTGATCTCAGAATGCCCCAGTAGTCTTTACAAGTCTACTTTCTTTGGTGAATATATAACTAATGATTCAATATGGCTACTTCGACTTGCGTGATTAAATGTGATGCCATTCAGATTAAATGAACGATATTTATTTTCCCTTCCTAAGGATTGTCTATGTATATTGCCATTAGAAGAAAAATAAAAGTTATGGACAGAGGGTAAAACTGATAAAACACTTTAGATACGTCAAGTTTTTTTCGTGACCACATGCATCAGTTGGTATTTGTCCATTTTATTCTGAATGAATAATTAATTGAAGGTACAAGGAGACATATATTGATTAAGAGAATCGATAGATGGACGCCACAAATCGAAATTTAATCTAACGTTAGCAAAATAAATCGAAACCTATTTTCTCAAATGTTCATCCTTATTTTTCAGTAAAAATCAAATAGTGCAAATTCAACATAAGTATTTAGTTTTATCAGTTGGAAAAGATGCTTTATATTTAAAAAAAATAAATATTTAAGTACTCACCAAAACGGTTTGTAGTGGATTAGGCAAGCAAAAATGGGTTGGGGTATTAGATTGTCTAATGGGAGGACGACCCTTGGAACTTGTTGACGACACGGACAGACAAAGAGAATTGAGACTGAGATGCCAAGATGGGTAAGCTCTTATAAGGGGATCCTCGTCGCAGACTCAGTCCTCGGCCCAAAAGTCCACTTGGATCTCGCAGCATCTTTCTCCTGCGTAGGAAACTTTCCACTGCATACTCCAATTTCTCCCAGAGCGTGGGAAGAAGCAGAAGCCAACAACTTTCTCCCACAACTCCAATTTATTTTATGCAACTCTCTGACACCAAAATGATTCAATAAATTATAATGCATAAGAATACAATTCTAGTAAATGTTTTAAAATACAACTACACTCGTTTTCCTTTTTTTTTTTAGTTGCAATGAGTTCATATTTATGATTCTCAAATAAATTATTAAGCCTTATGGAGCTCCCTTTCTTCGTAACCTAATTTGAGCAATCTTAGACGACAACCTGTAGGGTTTCATCGCTACTGAATAATTGAGGAGAAATTTTCCAGTGACCTCTTTGTCCTATGTTCTTTTACAAGGAAAGATAACATGTAAATGTAAGGACAAAAATTGATGAAATCCCAAGAGGCACTTTTTCGGAGCCCCGTTGTCTGAATTTAAACGGAGAAGTAATGTCAGATCAAATATCGACTTTATAAAGACGCAGCTGGAAACTTTTGAAATAAAAGTGCTTATTTCGTAAACATCTCAGATCTGAATGTACATATGTAGAATATGGGTTTTTATATGCACATGTAAAAGAATAACATGCAGGGAATTTTAGAAGCTTGAATAATTGATTAAAGTGTTAGTAAAAACCCATCCATCTTTTCTAACTCGTTTTATTTTGTTTTCTACTTTCTACATGTATTTTTCTGCTATCGGATGAAGAAGCTTAGTCCATTTAATCGTCATGAATAAACCAAAGAATAAGTGGACACGAAACAGATATCATGGTAGATTTGCCCAATTTGCATATGAATCTAATTCAAACTTAAGTGAGAGTCACAATTTGTAAGCGCAAGTGTCTGTGTCACTGAATAAAGACAAAAGTCTGTTGACGATGGATCTTCTTTGTTTCATAAAACAAATCTCAAAATACAACAGTGATCAAAATCTTCTAATCTTCCAATTAAATATTTAATTACTGAAACAATTTTGTGATAGACAATGTTATAGCACAACTTTCATGCTATACCTATTTATATATTATTAAATTGAATCTAAGAATTAATTGGAGTAAATAGTTTCAACAATGAGATAAATATTAATAAAGTTCGCCACTTTGTTTGCCAAAACCTTCTAATTATAAGCTAAGCAAAAAGCAAATAAATAATCAACAAAAAGCTTACAAAGACTTAAATTTCGAATTTATCAATCCATTCACTTGGAACTGTTAACAAGCATCCAAGCATTTTCCAAATGCATTTGTACTTCTAAAGTTTTAGTTTTTCTGGTCAGTGAATTCGTAAGATATCTTTGACGACTTGTCAACTAAAGGAAAGATTCAATTGTGAATTATGTTAAGCACGAACAAAAAGGTGCTCTTAGCCAGTCAGGACTAAGATGAGGCTAAAGGCAAGATGGAATTGCCAACTTTTTCTCGTTTGAAGACAAGAAAGCACTTAAGATATAGATCAACAAAGAGAGGAGCCAGGATAGTTATGATATTTCAAGCACTAATACACGTGAATGTATAAGAGTTGTCCCATTAAACGCTTAAGTTATTGAGACAGTTATGAACGAGCTAAGTTTCCAAGCTGCATGGTGTCATCAGTTTCAGCTTTAGTGGTTGTTGATAATGCCGACGTGCTACTTTGCTTTGATATACCGTGAAAGAATGGAGTTTGACATAAACGAATTAGTTTAATGGAAGTCAACAATGACAAGAACAGATATACAGACTTTGCTCCTTGTCTGTGGCATTTCTAATTGCTTATTGGTTCTGACTCTTGAGCAATTTACTTTTCTCCGTTGGCAAAGATCGGTATCTAAAAAAAATAAAGATCTAACAAATCCTTATCCTTTGGACTTATCCTTAAAACCTCAATTAAATAAAAAGTATTGGGAGAAAATAACGTCTTGTTACTTCAACCATTTTATCAAGCCAGCAGACCCAAGAAAACTTGTGAAATTCTTGTATGTATCTAACTTCACTTTTATTTTAATTCTGAATCTAATATTTCTTTATACGGAGAATCTTTTCACTTCAATATTTCTTTTTGCTTGCTGGAAATTTTCCAGTGGAAAATACAGATATAATGGATTGTTACTTAAATAATAAACTGTTGAACTGTCTCAAATATAGAGTTTGCAAGTTAAAACAAAGTCGTCTGGATAAGTAATTGTGAGAAATGAAGACAAAATCTCCTCTTTCACAAGCCATAAACTTTTGAGACAGCCACTTTATACCAATTACTAAATGTTTGAAAAGGGAAATTAATTTTATTATAAAAGTCTCAACACCAACAACAATGAAAACTTAACTTTGGAATTAGTATCAATTTAAAAACTTTAACGGCTTGTCAACGTATTTTTGTTTGTTAAAAAAAATAATGACAATTATTATTTTTAAATAGAGTTTCAATTTCAAATAAACTGGAAAAATAATGCAACATAAAGTCAGAGGACTCTGAAATTGGCCGATTTTATTGGAGAAAGTTTATTAAGTAGAACTTTCCCATGAGACTAGTGAAAATGTAAAAACTTCTAGAGCATGACGATTGGAATTGAATTTTATCCAATCAATTTAAAAAAAGTACAAAATAAAATCAACTGATCTTACTACAAAATCATAAAGATCCAATCCGTTTTTAAACTGTATTCGGATATTTCGGATTGACATTGACTATTGAAATACTTAAAAGCAAGGTATTTCATAAAATCACAATCAAGTTTTGAATGGTTCATTCTCATTATCGTAATACTTAGCAAATTACTGAGGCGATTAGTGTAAAATTTACACTGTAAATTTAAAATGATTGTGATAATGATGACATCCTTTTGTACATGTACCGAAACGAAATGTTATCAAAATGATTGATTTGTAATTGAGCTGTGCAAAATAACATAATTAGGCCGATATCCACAAGCTAAAAATAATAGTTTAAATCAACAACACCTGCTCGTTGACGTGGTCAAAGCTTAACCATGAATTTATTTTTTGGAATTTTTGGTTTGTGTTTATTGGGAAAAGGTAATTATTTTTATTAAAATCTCTAAAAATAAAGTGTTGAATAATTGAAATATTAATAAAGGGTTAGCCCAAACATGTATTCCGGAGGCCGAACGAATTGATTGTCATCCTCAACCAGACGCCTCTGAGGAGAAATGTTTGGAAAAGGGATGCTTATGGTGTCCAGCAGAGATCGGAACTCCTTGGTGCCATTTACCAGCAAATTATGGTTATCGTATGGTTGGAAATCCAGTAGAACTACCGAGTGGAATTCGAGTGACTTTAGCTCGGGCTACAAATATTTCTTACGTTGGGGGTGACGCGGAAACTATTACAGCAAACTTTGAGTTTCAGTCCGACCACCGACTTCGGATTAAAGTAAGATATTTAGAATATAGTTAGAATATGCCTACCGGTGTAATTGCACTTTAATAATATAGATAACTGATGATACAGCCCGATTTGAAGTCCCATTGAGAATAAACCGTCCTCCAACAGGGCCTGTAAATCCCATGTACTCTGTAGAATTCTCAGATAACCCCGTCTTCTCTTTCAAAGTTGTTAGAAAAGATACAGGGACTGTGATCTTTGACACCTCACTTGGTGGACTCACTTTTGCAGATCAGTTTATCCAAATAGGAATTAAACTTCCGTCAACTAATGCTTATGGAATTGGAGAAAATGAACAGCATACATATCGACATGATTTTAGCAAGTTTCAAACATTTGCCCTCTGGGCAAGGGACCAATCTCCTGATGTTCGTATTATTATCCAATTTATTCGTATAAGTAGTATTTTTTATTAAATTAAACATATAATATCTTGATTGAAGGGCAACGTTAATATGTATGGAGTTCATCCCTTTTATACAGTTGTTGAGAATGATGGAAATACTCACAGTGTTGCGGTTATAAATTCGAATGCTCAAGGTAATTCATAATAATTATTATGACTGGAATCAAACTTGAATTCAATTTTTAATTAAAATATGTACTTAAAATCTTGTTAAAGAGTTTGTACTTTCTCCTGCTCCGGGCTACACGTATAGAACCATTGGTGGACTTTTGGACATTTATATTTTTCTGGGCCCAACTCCCGAGGATGCCATTAGGCAATTTACACAGGTATGAATCACTTTAAATTAAAATTCATTCAAGAAAACGCATTTGAAAATACAGGCCGTTGGTCGTCAACCCATTCCACCATTTTGGTCCTTGGGTTTCCAACTATGCAGGTTATTTAGTTAAAAAAAATGTTTGTTGGGATGAATAGTTTCTTTTATGCAGGTGGGGATATGGATCTTTGGACAATATGAGGGCAGCTGTACAAAGAACAAGAGATGCTGGAATTCCACAAGTATTTTACTTGTCTTAATGTTTTAGAAAGTTAACTTTTACATATAAAATGTGTTTTTTGTTTAGGACATTCAATATGGCGACATTGACATAATGGACAGGTTGTAATTAATGAGAATAAGAGAATAATATTTGTTATGTTAAAATAACCTTGACATGGCCTTTTTTTGAGTTCAGACAATTGGATTTCACGTATGACCAAATCAATTTCCAAGATTTGCCTCAATATGTAAATGAATTAAAGCAAGATGGAATCAAGTTTATCCCGATCCTTGTGAGCATTCTGTTTGATATTATGCATAAACTAGAGCAAGCTTACTAACTTTCTTTGCCTTGTGAAGGATCCTGGCATAAAATACAATGAAACGGGGGAATATGAGGCACTTCAACTAGGAAATGAGATGGATGTATGGATCAAACGTCCGGACGGTTAGTAGTAGCAATATATGTAATTATATAATATTTGAGCTTGTCCATAATATGAGTTTTAAATAGGAACCCCGATGATTGGTGCTGTATGGCCAGGTAAATTATTTATTAGCATAAAACCAGAAAGAAAGAAAGCTATAAGTGCATACATTTGTGTTGAAGGACGTGTATATTTCCCCGATTATTCGCGAAATTCTACAAAAGTATGGTGGAAGTATCTCATCAACAAATTCAAGACTCTTTTGGATTGGGATGGTATATGGATTGTAGGTTTCATCTTTTTAATCGTCATTTAGCAAATAACATTCAAATAATTTTTTGTCATTCTTAAGGACATGAATGAACCAGCAAATTGGGGGACTGGAGATTTAGAACGTGGTTGTTCTGAAAATAATCTTAACAATCCTCCTTATGTCCCTGCAATCCGAAATAGTTTGGCTGACCTTACCATTTGTCCAGATTTCCCCCAAGACTATGGGGTTCATTACAATACACACAGTTTGTACGGTTGGGGTCAAAGTGAAGTTACGTTTGAGTAAGCATTTTGGTAGACAAACATAATAAGTTTTCAAGTTGTATGAAGAGGTTGTATCATACAACTTGTATGGTTGAGACATACCTATGTACTATTGGAAATTTTCAGGGCAGTACGAGAAACATTGGGAAACAAAAGAGGAATTGTACTAACAAGATCGACTTTCTTGGGAGTTGGACAATGGGCAGCTCATTGGTTAGATTGCATATTATGTAAAATGAATTGTATAATTTATATTATTCATATTGGTCAACTCAGGTTAGGAGATAACTTTTCTCGATGGAGCAATCTGCATTATTCCATTATTGGACTTCTTGCATATAATACGTTTGGCATACCTTATGCCGGATCTGATATATGTGGGTTTTCGGAAAATGCAGAGGAGGAAATGTGCACAAGGTAATTAAATAAAACAAAGGCGATATTAAGTTTTTCCCATACAATTGTAAAACTTTGGAATTGCAGGTGGCAACAGTTGGGAGCTTTTTACCCATTCAGTCGAAATCATAACGCCATTGGAAATGTGGTATGCAAAACAATGAGAGTATTGGTTTCATTAATGTGCTTTAATGTGGTTTTCATTTGTTGGTGAAATTGAGTAGGATCAGGATCCAGGTGTTTGGGGACAACTTTCGAGAAATTCCTCTCGTGACGCTTTAAATATTCGATATACTTTATTACCCTATTTGTACTACCTATTTTATTTGCACAAGAGGCAAGGCGACACCGTCGTTCGACCTCTTTGGCATGAATTTCCCACGGATTCAATTTCATTAGGAGTCGACCGACAATTTCTTTGGGGATCAGGTTTTCTAATCACTCCAGTTTTGGATGAAGCTGCAACATCAGTTGTCGGCTACTTTCCATCCGCAAGTAGATGGTATAATTTTCATGATGGCAGCGAGGTGAGCAAAGTTCATCAAAAACTTTATAAAAATTAACTACAAATGACACAATTTAAGATGCTTTCCACTGGAATGGTGAACCTAAGTGCTCCTTTGCAATTCATCCCACTTCATGTCAGAGGAGGATATATTTTACCTACCCAAGAGCCTGCCCTAAATACAGTCCTTTCACGTCAGAATCCATTTGGACTAATTGTGGCATTGAGTTCAGCAAACTCTGCTTCTGGTGGAGTTTACTACGATGACGGCGATTCAGTGGGTAAGAAAGAGCCCTTTGCTTAATCGCATTCCGTAGGCGTTGATTGAAATGATTTGTCTTGACAAACGTAGAACCTCAAGATGTGGGCAACTACTTTTTGTCGTCAACCCAATATTCTAATGGAGTTCTTACTCAAAGCGTCCTTCAAGATGGTTACTCAGGAATGTCGGAGAAAATTTTGGGTTCTGTCCGACTTCTTGGGGCCACAACCATCAGCAGAGTTCTCGTCAACGGCATCCCTCACACCGACTTTACCCAACTCCCCTCTGGAGAAGTCAAAGTTAACAATCTGGCTCTGCCCATGAATAGCGACTTCTCAATTGCTTTCTCTTAGTAGGCTATGCAAAAATGTGATTTATTTTCTTGTTGCATAAATATATGATAAAATCAAAATAAAACGAGTAAACGATGAAACGATGAAACAACTAGTAAAAAAAATACAACATGCAAAACATACTAATCGTAAGCTATGAAATTGGCGACAATATCATTTTATATGGACCAGAGGCAAGACGGTCGTTCGACCTCTGGAATTAAATATTGAAAGTGGCACTACTATAGTTTATATTTCAATGTTCAACCCACAACAAAGTTGGACAAAGACATCAAAAGGCAGCAAAAGGAAAAGTCGTTGGCGCATTTCACCATGTCGAGATTTTGCACGAAATAAAATATCCCAAGACAAAGCAATTCCCAGAAATAATTAGCAAGACACTGTGGCCTAGTCGGTCAATTATGACTAAATTAAGACAGACAGAAAACGAATTCCACAGCTGGAATCCAAAATAGTCTGAGCTGATTCAAATGTATAAATTAAGAAAGAGAAGTTCTCTTAGAGAACAAATGTTAGCATACATGATTAATAATCTAAGATATTAATTGACACACAAAAACAAAACAAATTAATCTCAATTACAGAGTAAGAAGAAGGGTAATGAAAGCTTTTCCAGGTTTGCATTTTTGCATAACGCTGCGTAACTTACATAATAAAAGGTACTTTCACTTTCTCCATATCTAACTTCGTCTTGGATTAATTGGCTTTCTTTAACTTTCTTTTTAAGAAATTATTTTTACTCTCATAGCACTACCCAAAAACTAATTGTTACAATGATCAAAAAGGTCATCCTCACATAAAAACTTTGATTTGCTTAAATTTGGTTTCGAGTTAGAGCAACAAACAATTCTTGTATTTATTTTTAGAATGGAGCAGTTGAATTATTGCTTGTTTTCTTGAAATTGCAAAAGCTAATTTACGATTGTCTTCTGGTCAAAGCAGATAAGTGCAAGAAAGGCAAACTGTCATAAAAACAGACGCCATATATTTAAAATGAGAGAAAATGGTCAGTAAAATTGCATGGTCAATGATGGGGATCCTAATTTAGTGCCTTTTGTGAAATCTACTAAAAAATGTGTATTAAAATTAAATCGATTTGAATACATGAAAATATGGTTTATTCTTCGCCAAACTTGACTAACAACCATCTTCGACTACAATAAATAAAAAATATGCGTGTTCCATTTAAATCTACCGTGCTTGGTGTTTTTCAATTACAAAATCACAATTTCTGAAAATTATATTAACACAAAATTTATATAAATAATGCTATGTATGAAGCTTATTAGCTTATCCGCTATGTAAATATCGTCATTACTTTACGAATTCACTGACTGAGTATATAATTTTTACTTAAATTAAATATACGCTTTGGCTTGGCCGCAAACAATATAAATCTGAAAGATATCTGAAAAGTTGCTGTTTCATTCTCTTTTTATTATATAGCATGTACAAAACGAATGTTTATTCCGTCTAATTGATTATCGTTCTTGAAATTTCACTGAGAGTAAGCGTAAGTATCGCTCATATATGATAATGATTTTACGGGGAATGGTTCGAGGTTTCTATTTTTTTCCAAATAAAATATATGCTGGTAACACAAAACTTAGTCCGGCAGAATGTTGATTGCAATTCGAAACGTTTCAATTGCACAGTCAGTTGTCTTAAAAATTGCAACACGAGTTTGTTTTCTTGGCTGTTTTATAAAACATTTTTGACTGGGCCGAAAGGTTATCTGATTTGGCCACTAGGTCATCCAGCTTCTCTCCTCGTTCTAAAACTGCTTCAATTGTATTATGCTAAAAATAAATAAAAAAAAATAACCAAGCTAATTAAATTATTTTCGACATAAGTTTTTGTAAAACTAGCATACCATTATAATTTTAGTTTCATCCAACTCATTTTGAATCTTTGTTAATGCATCTGCCTGTTTGGGATCTTGGTATCTGGCCAGAAATACATCAGTATCTGAAATTTTAATATGACATATGATGAGGATGAGACAACATTAGAAGCTTCACTCTTCGGGAGAAAGTTTCAAACCTTTATAACTCTTAAATGAGTCTGCATTTCCCGTTTTCCAGTCAACTTTTGAAGAAAAGTCATCCAGTACTTTGGTTAAAAGAGTGTGAGCCACTCGATGGGGATAGTCGGCATCCGAAACCAAGACGGCAGATAAGCCATCAGCCCGGACATAAACGTGACAAAGGTATTCTACAACAGAAAGTAACTATTACTTTGAGAACATCAATTGATTAATAGAGTATTATCTACTAACCCTGTTCCCTGACGGATTGTCTGGTGGCCGGACTTGTTCTCTCCACAATTGTTGTGGTAGAAAAAGAGAGAAACTCCTGGACACTTCCCCTTTGGAAGAAGCCAAAAGAGGAGAGGTCAAAGGAGCTTTTTAAGGTCACACATCGACCTGCGACAGGGTCCTCCACTGGACGACGAACCACGCTGATTGCAAACAACTTTACCATCTTCAACTTTCACCAACCAAAAATTTTGTTTAGTCAATTAGTCAATGACTTTGTATCCTTTATTAATTGGAGATTAATTTATATAAACTTTTACGGCTATGTTATTTAAACCCTGTTATAATGTTATAAAAGATCACTGTTGTTTTATTTTTAATGAAAACTTTCCCTTCACAACAAGTCCCTTTTGGGGATGTTGACGTTTGTTATTTATCCCAGTTGGAGTTTGAGTGTTTGATCCCAAGTCCCCTAATTGACATTCCACATAATTTCTGACTAAATTTGTGGAAGGTGTTGGGAAAGAAAGTGAACAGGTGGTGAAAGTGGACCTTAATGGATCTTCCACAAAGCAGGGCGTCATAAATGGTGAGTCACCTTCCCCTATAGTCCCAAACCCGCTAGACACCAAATCGCATCAATTTTACCTCGAAAAAGCTGTTAAAATATGAACTGTTAAAATTAAGGAATAATATGACGACTGCAATTTATTTGGAGCACTACCTCGAGAGTAAGTTATCGACCCAAAGAAACTTTTGATTTTGTAATAATGTAATTATTTTGAAAGGTCTGGAGTCTCTGCCCGTCGAGTTGCAACGAAATTTCACTCTGATGAGAAATCTGGACGACAGGGCCCAAAAGGTTATGCAAGAAATTGACCAGAATGGCGACGACTTTTTAAAATTAGCCAGAGCAGGAAATTCGGAAAAGAAGAAAGAAATATCATCTAAAATCCAGGTAAGCAAATACTTGAGCTTTTAAAGTGGTCTTATTAAAACCATTTTAATTGGAGTAATACTTGACATTATTTGCCAATTATTTGTAGAGACTTTACGGAAAAGCTAAAGAATATGCGGATGACAAGGTCCAACTCGCCATTCAAACCTATGAATTGGTGGATAAGCATATACGAAGATTGGACTCTGATTTAGCTAGATTTGAAACGGAAATTAAAAATGGGGGTGGGAGTCAGAGTGCGTCTTCACCTAGGGACGATGAACAGCCCGCACAGCCGTCAACAAGTAAACGTAAGCGGATACTATTATTATTAATTAGTTTGATAATAAAGTCTGCAATTAAAACTTTGTAGGAGGTCGGAAAAGGGAGAAGGAATCTAAAAAGTCCAAAGGGGAGACGGAAGATAAAGGGGGATCGGCTAGTCCTCCAAGGAAAAAACAAAAATCCGAAATTGTTATCGCAGCAGAGCAAGCTGCATCTTCCGCTGGATCTTCTGGGGAAGTATTGGACATGCCAGTTGATCCCAACGAACCAACTTATTGCATTTGCCATCAAGTTTCATATGGACAAATGATTGCCTGCGATAATCCCGAGTGCACAATCGAATGGTTTCACATAGGATGCATGGGACTCAACCAAATACCAAAAGGGAAATGGTTTTGTCCCAAATGTCAACCGATGAGGAAGAAATGATGAGATATTATTATGATACATTTCAACAAGAAATCTCAGTGAATTTTATTTGTTTTTTGGATGACTTATTTATTATATTGTGTAAAATCCAATAATTACATAGAATTTTTAGTATTTTAATTTGTTACATAGATTTATTATCAAGTTTAGCCCAAATAGTTTTTTTGGAATTTTTATTTGTTGTCTTTTAGACAAACGATGGAGTATTTTACAGCAATAAATAATGTGACCTTTAACAACAAAAACATGGTCTAAACTAATTAAAATTGTACAAGAGCAGTATTTTTAACTGACTTTCTCTGGAGAAAACAAATGAGTCGATTTATGTGTCAAAGACTTGATGACTCAAAACCCCCGAATTGATTACTCGCATAGTTTTAGTTTCTCGGATTTTCCCCGAATTCACCCACTTTCTCCCCGACATCTTGCCCACTCACTCCAATTCCAACCTCCATTCATCCAGCGTAGTAAAATTCATTCACACAGCTTTTACTATTTCAAAGAAATATTTCATCCATCTGATTTTACACAACTGTCCTTTTGTAACTATTTTTTGTGAGGTGAAATGACAATTTGTTGTCTAGAATGACGAGAAATTATACAGAAAGGACCCTTCTCACCAACCTTCAAAAAACTACAATTTGTGACAAAAAGTGTAGTAGATTCGTTTTAGTAAAAGAAACAAACAAAAGAAAACATTTTAGTAACAATTTCAGTTTCTCCATCCCACAAACTCTTTTGGAGTATCAGTGTCCAAAAACAATTATTGCATTGTAATTTAAAAACAAATAAAAACTTTCAATTACGCATAAGGAAAAGTTGAGACAAAGAAACGAGGAAGGCAAAGTAAGTACGACGTTGTTTCGTGTAATTTTCCACGTTTGTTGCGTTCTATTTTGGTTATGACATCCACATAATTACTAAAAGATTGACGTATCAAAGGCAGTATCAATTATGAATTGAGACTATGCAATTTAAGAGGCAATGGTGTGGGTCGATGTACCTCATCCACTAAATAAAGCTAAATATAGAACATATTTTTTAGCATATGTCTCGTTCTGTGGAGGCGTAGAATTTTCTTTGATGTCCAAAACAGGTACTTTGTTCGACAAATTAAATCATCGTTTATAGAAAATTGGTTTTGGGTGCTTCAAAATGTTTTATAAAGTTTTTCTTGTACATCGGTCATAGGCCAACTTATTTTTTTTAAAGCATACCTTTATCATGAATCGTTTGTTTCCGTTGTTCCATTTCTCTGAATTCATTTCACGCTGAAAATGTGTGATACTGATTTGGCTTGTGTAATATTATAAACTTAAAACACAATATCTGTATTCAAGTTGTTCAGCTACACATTAATCATAGTTCAAAGTACAACAAAAATATGCAATGCTATTCAAATCTCGCATTCATACATACATATCTTGCATAAATGTGAATTTAAATTTCCATTTCATAAATGTTTCATTGTTATGCATATAAGAAGGACGATCCGAACAGAAGCTTGTGGTTAATTCTATTGTTTGTTAAAATTTATAGAATCGAATACGAGTTTACTATAATATAACATACGTGCGTGTAATTATACAACGCCAAATAACGAGGAGCCTTTAGTTTGATCTAGTTTCGTTGAGAGAGTAGATAAAGTCCATCGCGTCACTTTTCTTGTTCAGTTGATGGCTAAAACTCGTTTCTCATACAAGCTCCCATTCTGCGTCAAAAGTTTGTGAAAATAGCAAATTCCCCGTGATCAATTTCAATACATTTTTAGACGAATTTTCATTTTTCAATAATTTTAAAAAGTCAACATGGAATCCAATTCGATAGACCCACTAAGTATTTTTAATTAAAGGTTAATTTTTTAACCTTTTTACCAAGTTTCAACTTTACAAATAAAACAAACTTAAGCAGTCCTAAGCAAAGAATCTTTAAAAGTAAGTTAATCAAGTATCAAGTCTTAAGCTTGCTCCATACTTCATGTCATCGTCATGTCATGCTCACAATCCGATTTTTTGATTGGTTGAAATTTTTAAT
>JAQIXN010001539.1:0-17428 GCA_034698145.1 Proisotoma minuta
AGGAGTTGGACATCTTGGACAAACTGGTCAAAGAATCCCAGTTCTGCTTGATCCAACACAATTTGAGCGCGTCCCTCGTGCGGCTGCTTCATGTAAAGAAGATAGACGAGAAAAAATCCGCCCAGTCTCCGTTTGGCATCCAATTTCTTCTCCATGTCGCCCCCTTCCAACGAAGAACGAGCTTGAAGCCAAAATAACTTGGCCGCGTCAAGAATCAGCCGACAAAAATTTGTGTAATGCTCATCCCTGTGCTTTCCACTACCAATTGTCCTGAAAATAGAAATTAGCAATTGAAATTAATAAAAGTGGGTAAAATAAACGACAATGTCCTTATCATCAACTTACAAGTTCATCACAAGGGACAATCGTTGTTTTCGAGCCAGTTTGCAAAAATATTCAAAGGCCCATCCAGGATGCGCGAGGTAGTGACAACTGATCGTCTCAAAGTCGTTCATCAGCGCCGCCCAAATCCGGCCAACATTTTTGGCCTTGAGATCCATCCCCTTCGCCCTGTCAAAAAATAAAACTTTGAGGAATGCTTTCGTTGCACGCTTTTGTCAAAAAATTGAAGTCGGTGCCAGTCTCGCGGATTTTTCTTGTTTTTTTGTCAAAATGAGATTCATGAAAAATAAAAAAAAATGCAGATGTCAATTTTAAATTAATTGACAAGCTACAATCTTTATTCATTTTAAAAACGTTTTGTAAATGGATGGAGGCTTGCTTTTGCGTCCCTCGGAAGACGCTATTTGCAATCGGGTTATTAGAATAAATGATGAATATTGATTGTTAGTTTGTATATTTTATTCACATTGTGAAATGAACGCGTTCTTTCTTTCTACTGCGATATCCGATTACTAACAAGGCTATTAATTGCTTGTTGTTGTTTCTAATTCATCAACACATTACAGCTATATTTTTGTATGTACAATCCGTTTGTATAAATGGAAACACTTTTTAGTCGTTGTATTGATTACAATAGGAAGCGACGGAAATTTTGATACTTTTATAAAAACTGCAAAACCCTCTTTTATCTACTTTAAGGGAATTAAAGAAGAAGAAGGAAAGGATAACTTAAATAAATTAATTAAATATGTGCATTACATATCCTTTGTTAAAGAAAAATCATAAGAGGACAATGATAAAATTATTGTTCCTCTTTTATTAAAATTCATAGCACAGAGGAGATTGATAAGGCTAAAGATCACTGATAAGTAAATCAAACGTATTTCTCTAATAATATTCATCAACGGTCATCATCGTATTAAATTACAATTATTACTTATTACATTCAAAGCTAGTTACATTTCCAACATGTCATTTAAAATTACATTATTTGCCTTCTCTACACCAAGAAAAATTTACAATCCCGTTTTTTTTTACAAAGCCGATTCAGGGTTATTATAATAACTATAATCACAGTAAAGCGAATTACATAATCAATTAGTTCAACATTGTTAATAATTTGTAATTTTTGTAGGGAAGAGTGAGCGAGCGACTATTATTTGTTTTGCTCAAGTATTAAAAAAAGTAACATCACTTTGTACAAGTTCATCTATCGCAGTTTAAATAACACCATTTTCATGATGTGATGTATTGTGTTAATTATTAGATTAAATAGTCGAAAACAACACAATTTCCAACTACTTAACTATTATTAACAAACGAAAAGGCACATAAGAGTCCAATCTCAATTCTTGCTCTGAAAAAATCCAAAATTTAAATTGCACAAATTATTAAGACATTACATAAGTGCTGCTGTCATAATTATCATTTGACATCTGCCTGCATATCGAGATCAATAAAGGCACAAGCACCCAGCCCAGAACGAGCCATTTGAGAGAGGAGGAGATGAGCATGATTAATGCCCATTTGAAGGGGTGGGGTTCGGGGCAACTGGATTGATTGAAGAATAGCCGAGTTGAGGGCAGCACACACGGGCTCCCTTTGACGAGGTGAGAGTTGCCAGCCCACAGGAGAATCCCAAGGGTCGGCATAAGCTAAGAGACTAAATGCGTTTTCCATCAGTTTCTTGTTGCTCTCGCTGTGACCGTACAATCGCCGCATGGAGATGCTCAGCGCCTGAAGCTCTCGTCCTACATTTAAAAGTTGTTCCACTGCCCCTACTCCATCCCCGTCTAATGAGTTTTGACTGGACAGTTTTGAGTTTGACTTGCCACCTTTGCCACCTTGTGCGTTATCCTTGATTGGATTATTATTGCTACAACTGCTAGTGGAAGGTTCAGCGTGATATATTGAAGAAGAAGAGGCAGACGATTGAAGAGAAGAGTTGGATAAACTGTGAGCCGATTTTTTCATTGATGCTGAAGAATTTGCTGTCTCAACGTCTAAATGGGTTTAGATTTAAATTGTTAAATGTAATAAAAAAAACTATAAAAAGCAAATTAAAAATATTTACCCATCTCATCACAACCGTTTTGAAAGCCATTGGTATAAGCAATTTCCATTTCCTCGTCTCCATTTTTGTGACTACAGTCTTCATCTGGAGATTCCTTTCCGTTGCAATAATTACTTGAAGAACTGAGGGTTATGTCCCCATCTTCCATCATCTGCTTGTCCTTATTTTGCACTGATCGACCGACCAACTCCACAAAGTGACGACATCTCAGCATAAAGAGCAAATCAGGATTAGAATCCAATAAGCTGGGGTACAACTTTTTTGTTTCGTCTTCCGCTTCTTTGATTTGACCTTCAAGTACCAGTTGCTGAATTTCTGCAAAATGATTTGTTATTGCAATTATTATTTTTGAATAATAATACAATAATAATTGTATATTTTTAAATTACTTTGTCTATTCTGCATGGACACTAAATCCTCTGCTACGGCTTGGCCACACGTTTTCGCAAAAGCTTCAGCAGTTGAGCAATAGCCATGATGGACAAGATAAGACATGACCATTCTAAAATAGAATTGAACGTTAATAATAATAATTTAATATAAGCCACATTTAAACTTGCTTGTTCATAATTCCTTCCCAGTTTCTGTAATTTTCTGGAACTGGAAATCTTTCCACAGTTAACCTTGTTTTGGCTCTGATTTCTTTCACCATATCTTCAATATCAAATACAAAAGGCTGTTGCCCAAAATTTGCATCCACGATTTCTCCTGGCGTTTGAAGTCCAACCGTTGGATACAGATTTTGCTAGAGAAAAAGAACAGAAACCGTCAATAGAGGTTATCAGAGAAGTAAAGGGTTATCATAATTTCTTTATTATTAAATTATTACCGGCAGATCTGTAAAGGCAATTCCTAAATGGTGACCATTCTTTGTGTAGAAGCAAGTATTGTCCAATAAGTTCACTCCGCAGCCTATAACATCCCCAGTAGTGAATGTTGGACCGTAGGGTTGTCCTGTGCCAGAAGAACAAAAACTGTGGCCATCGTCCCCATGATATCCATAAGAGTGTTTGTCCCATCCTGGAAGCCGATTCATGTTCACTCCAAATGCTGAAAGACCTATTCCCATGTACCTAGAATGGAAACAGACAACAAATTAGGTTCACCAATTAAATATTTAGATATAACATTTTAATCCTACCCATCTCGTCCCTTTGAAACAATCTTGACCTCAAAGTAATAGAGGCCACAGGCAGCAGGGATTGGATGTGTAGCTCTCACACTGGCAGCATCCTTGTGTCCTTTTCCGTGTCCTTTGTAGTGTACCCTTAGGTTATTTTGGGACAATCCAATGAAATTGAATTTGTCCTTTGGGCTCCATGAGCGTGGAAGCGGTGTCTCTGCTTCGTTGACCATTGGGTACAACAATTTGATCCTGTCAGGAAAGTGAAGTTGTTCTGAAGGTCCCGAAGAGCTCTTTGCGGATAACGTCATGCTTCTCAATGCCATAAAAAGAGACTGGTTCAAATCTCTGTACGGATGGTTAAAGGACCCCACTGACCAGTCGTCTTCAAAGTCACTTCCTTGTTCCCCCTCCGTCGTCCTGACCCTTTCAGTGCCTACTTGACCAAACGTTCTGTTTATTCCACCCTCGGCCTCTACAAGAAATACAAGAGAATACAAATTATATTTATTAAATATCAATATTAAACATCATAAATTGTGCAAAGTATCAAATTATAGCTCACCCCACAGCTTATCCTGAATAATTTGTGGTTCTAAAGTTGCATTTTTGCTATCAAATTGTCTCCATTATTTCTGAAAAGTTGCAAAAAGTAATGACTAATTTATTATTTCCAATAAATCAAGCAGCAGTCAATTATTCTGCGCAGCACAAAAGTCTAAAGTCAGGGGCAGTGAACTGGATTTAATTTAATTTTGCAATTCAACTTGTTTTTTAGAAAATTGTGGCGTCCTAATTTACCTCATGCTTATCCAACTAATCAGTAGCAATTAAATAATCAATCTATTTAAAATAACTTTTGAGAACAAAAAAAAAGAGCTGCGTAAATACATGGATTTTATTAACTTGACCACCTTTACCTTTGTAAAAATGATAATTAATTGTTGAAGGAGGTTTAGTATTGATCCTTGTCCTTGACCCTTTGTTGAATTTAATTGTTGGGGTCCCTTGAAGCAATAATTATTTCTTTCACACCTTTGCACTCTTTTATGGGACAAAGGATAGGACTTTAGCATTAGCAACAAAACAGCAGTTCTCCTTCCTCTTTCCAAAACAGTGAAGTGTATTTGCCATTGGCCACTCAGCAGATCTAAATTCCCCAGCAGCGGGCTCCGCTTCCATGCAAACCTCGATGAAATGCTCTCTCTTTCAAAGCGTCCCTTCCCCCTCCCCCTTCTCCCCTCCTTTTGACTTCCATACTCATGCCCTTTTTGTATACATTTCCACATTAAGAGTGCATCATGTCCGATATCAGTATTTCAGAACAGCCTGAAGAAGTTGTCCCAGATGAAGAAGAGGGAAAGAAGAGCGTCGTGTCCGTGGACGAGGGCGAGGATCAGGATGACGCTCCGTCCCCCATTTATTCGGACAACGAGGAAGGCGCAGAGAGTCCAAAATCCATCTCCCCTCAACCAAGCATCATGGAAATTACATCCAAGGAATTAGAAAAGGATGAGGCTGAGACGCCGCCTGAAAGCCCCAAAGAAGGATCACAGACAGAGATCCAAAATTCTTCTGACGATGATCAACAAAAACAAAGGGATGATGATGAAGCAGAAGAAGATGAGAAATCTCAGGACTCTTCACCAGAACAAACTGGGGACGAGGGGGAGGAAGATGAGGAAGAAGAAGAAGAATTGGAAAAAGAAGCTCAGGAAGATGAAGAACCTAACACAAAACCCAGCATTCTTCCTGAAATTGAGTCTGGGAAAAGAGGTGTCAGCTTTTCCCCTGTGGAAACCCAAGATGGTCCAGATAGAAAAAGCACTCAAACTACACCACAAGGGGAAAATGAACTAGAAGGTGAAAGTCATTCGAAAAGTGCTTCTTCACAGTCTCTTGCCCCAAAACCCAGCGTTTTAGAATCTGGCAAAAGTCCTCAGCCGTCCCCTCTCCCCCTTTCTCCAAATCCTGCAGTTGCTCAACAAGAAGAAGAAGGTGCTCCAAAACCAACTTTCATCTGTCACGAGGCGTCGTATACTCCGAACCCTGTTGTTGGGACAGGGAAAAAAGGTCGAAGGGCTTCCAGAGAGGTTGCAGAATCGGACGATGACGATCTCGAGTTTTATCCACAACTTCCCGAAACCAAAAAGTACGCAAAATTGAATCACTTTGACATGGAATATCGTCCTGCAGCATTGTCCGCTTTTCCGACAGTCATTAGAGAAATGACTGCACTTGCTCATTCCGAACTTATAAAACGCGGATGCCAACGACTTCAGCCAGAAAAGGTCAAACACGAAGGACACGACGAAGTCAAGGGGCGGAGTCACCATAAATTGAGACTAAGTCATCTCAAAATGCCTCACGAAGCAATGGAAAAGAAGATGGCGAGGCTGAAGATATACCGAAGGGTCTTTGGCTCGTTGGTCCTCTATTTTAGGGCTTATGCCCCCTTGCTCTTTTACATCAAAAAGTCGTACGACGACGTCCTCAACTTCAGACTCAAGCAATTCAAAGAGGCCCATCACGAACGGGTGAAAATTCATCATGAGCGCACAACATTGGAGCATAAAATGAGCTCGTATCAATTCCCAGATTTTAAACGTTTGCTCAAATCTGAAGAATACTTAAATCTTTTATTTACACGAATAAAAAAGCAGGACGAGGCGATTCAGTTTGTGACGGGGATTTTGACAAGAATGGAACGTTCGTTGAGCGAGCACTATGAAAAATATCGAGATATGGAAGATCAAATAAAAATGCTGGACCACGAAATCTCGGAAAATTCTCATCATCACTCTCATCCACGAAAAAAGCAGAAAGATGCAACGGCAGATGACAAAAAAGGTGGACTCTCGGGTATCGAGTCTCTCTATCTTGAAGACGACAACGAGGACGACGGGATGGATGAACCAATTGACGAAAACGAAGTCATAGACGATGACAAGAGAATGGTCCTAATTTTGGCATATTCTGTGGCAATGACTGATTTGGAAGAAGCTCGGAAAAAGCTAAAGTCTTATGAGGCAAAATACCAACACGTGGCCCCACGACATGAATTGGAATCTGCAAAAGAAAATATAATCCTCGAGAAATCTCAAGTAAAGATTTTAGCCGACAACTTGAAATCTCTTGAAAGAGAATATGCGCAGCTAAAGACTATAGAACACGACGCCGAAATTGAGATAAAAGAGCTTAAAATGATGGACCCAGAAAACTTTGCAATCCTCAAAATCAAATTCACAGAAGAAATGGAAAAGAAAGCCAAAGAGAAGCTGGTGTTAGAAGAAGCCGAGAGACTGAGAAAGGAACAAGAAGAACAAGAGGAAGAGGCCTCGGATGAGGAAGAGGAGGAAGATGAGGAGGATGAAGAAGAGGGCAATGAGGAAGAACATGAGGCTGGGGATGACATTGACTTTTTAATGGGTCTATACTAATAAATAAATGATTAAATCACGTATATTTATATCCGTTAGTTATCTGCGTGCTTCTAATCTAGCAGAATACGTCCCCACTGAAATTTTTAATATGTCTATAAATTATATTATGCATGTATTTATCTGCATACATACCATCACTTTCATCCATGATATCTTGCTGAAGTAATTCTTCGAGTACGTCTTCCATTGTGACAACACCAATCCTTTCGTAAAATGCGTCTCCAGGCCCTTCATCATTGACTCTGTCCACAAACGCCATGTGCCCTCGGTTACCCTCTCTAAACTTTCTGAACATAAAATCCAGTCTCGTGTTCTCAAAGACGCAGAACAAGTTGTCTTTGAAATAGTCAAGATCCACGAGATCCTTGATCGGCATCTCATCCTTATAGTCCACCATAATTAACTGTTTGACGTTGAGCAGAGCAATCACATTTGTCACCTCTCCATCATAGATTGGGATTCTTGAATAACCTAATGTACAAATGAGATTTTTAGTTTATTAAATTACAATAATACTATGATTATTTCAAACTAAAAAACCTTGATTTTCTATTGAAAGCATTGTTCTAAAATCAAGAATAGCTTCAATAGGAAGCATAAACACATCTCCAATTTTCCTCATGATTTGCTTCACCATTTTTTTCCTCAAGTCTAAAGCCCCAGAAATAATTTCCGCTTCCTCGTTTTCCAGCAAATGTTCGGCTTTCACAGCTTTAATCAACTCTTTGATCTTTTCTCTGGTAAATCCTCCACTAATCTCATCTCCCAAGAACTGATCCAATATTTTGGACATGGGGAGTGCCAAGGGAAAAGTGATGATCATAAAGAATTTTGTGATTCCTATCGTATAGCCAGCAACGGCTAGTCCATGACGAGAACAAACAGCTTGCGGAATTATCTCACCAACAATGACGATGGCAAAAGTTGAGCCAATGATTGCCGTGAATCCATCAGTCAGTTCGTCCATGAGCAGAGTTAGCGTCGAATTGACGAGGACATTGCTAAACACAAGGGAACAAAGAAGAAAGTTCCCGTGACTTCGAATGGGACGAATGGCTTTGGCGTGGTCCCGCTGCTTGGGTGTCCCTGTGTTGATAATTATTTTTAGGTCCATCTTGTCTAAACTAAGTACCCCCAAATTCAGGCCAGAAAAGAGGCCGGATAACAACAGTAACAGGGCAATAATTATCCACAGAATCCATTCTGGAAACTGGGAACGGTAAACTTTGATGGTGAGCCAAGGAAATTCTCGGCCCCCTTGAACCTTGAGAGATTTGTCACTAGCACCTAATTAGAAGCATGATGAAAAGATTTCAGATTATTTGCAGATCACTTTAATACCCAAGCAAATATAAAAGTTTTTCTGATAAGCACTCCCAAGTGGCGGAGTCTCCAATTTGACCACCCCCATTTTCCCACTCTTGTCCACTTGTACCTAAATATATGCCAATTAGCATTTGGAAGAATATTAATTGCATAAATCTTACATTAATTATCTTGCCAGCACCTTTGCCTTTCTTGTCCTGACAGCTTTTTAGAGAATGACTAAATTTAAAGAAGGTTGAATTTTGTATGAAATGTCCATACAACGTGATTTTTATGTGGGTAGCTTCGGGAATTTGGGGACTTCCTCCCGAATCGTACAGCACTTTCTTTTTAGAAGACTTGTGTGCAAACGACATTCCGAATAAAATGGGACCCACTTTACTGTTCTTTGTTTTTTCAAAACCTTAATCAGTTGTACTTTTGTATCTTTAATGTTGTTTTTGGCCAAGTACAAAATTACCAAATCATTGGGGGCCTTGGGGTCTGGGTCCCTTTGTCCATTTGCACCAACTTCCAGCAGAAGAATGCAAAAGAATGCAGGAAGCCAGTGGAAGCCGTTCATCACGATGCAAGTTACAAATGCAGTCGTCAGATATTATTATGGAGGTCAGAGTGATGTCATGTTATTATTTTGTGACCAAAGCCAAGTCATCCTAAAGTATCAAAGTTGTCAAGGGACGAGTCGTATAGTAAAGGGAGTGGTAAAGGGACTGTATTAAATTTTACTACAATGATTTTGGTTTTTTAAAATTTACATGCCGAAAGATGAAATGAAATGATGTTTTGCGTATGTTTTGAAATACATTTGATGTTAGTGTCTGCTTATCAATATTCATTCACTATAAAGCAAAAATTGATTGAATGAAATGTCTAAGATTTTGATTACGTTCATTCATTTGCTGTGATAAAACTTCAAAATCATATGAAAATTGCATTTTTGATTTGTGGTGGGAATTATTTGCTTGGCCCTCGTTGACCCCTTGAGTAAGTAATTAACACCATCCAATACTTTAAAATCCTTTCGTTGGTCAATTAAGTCAGCTTAATTGTTTGTCGCATTTTATTCGTTTTTGCTGTTTGCTTGCTGCATGAAAATGCTGCCGTCTAAAAGAGTCCTCACTGCCTTTCGAGCTTTAGTCGTCAACTGCTCTCCATTTAAAAAACTTGGGCAGTTTAAATTCAAGTTAATTAAATTATTTGTATTCAAAGTTTTAGTAGAGTCTTGGAAAAGAGTCGTAATGGATCTTCTGCCGCGACCCGTCATCAATTGGAAAAAGGTTGACGAACGTGGACACGCCAAATTACGTCCAAGGTCACTTGTGGGAGATCGATGTAAGTTTTAACATTTTAAATTATACTTTTAATACTTTAATTTTAAGCAAAATATTATTATTTTCTTGTAGATGAGGTAGACGTTGTGTTGGGCGCAGGGACATTTGGAAAAGTTTGGCGTGTTACGGACATTCAAACGTTAGTTAATTATCCCTACAACTTGTTGGTTTGATTATTGAACTAATTATTATTACTTGATAATTTTATCCAGGAGTATTAAATACGCAATGAAAATTTCAGTGGAGGCGGACGAAGAAGTGGACAAGCAAAACGACGTGTCGGCGGAGGGGGCCGTCATCAACAGCGGCTGGTACCGAGAGGTCAAAATTTTAAAATATCTCAATTCTTTGGATCCGTATAATTTTGGGTAAGTTAAGTTATACTGAGTTTTAAATCTCCCAAATATCAAACATTGCTGGTGCGTCTTCTTCCTTTTTCCTAGCTGGATAGTTAAGATGTATGACAATCTAATCGTCTCTGATAATCGAATTGTTATAATAATGGAGCTTTGTGGGGGCACCCTTCTCTCTTTTGTGGTAAAAAAAAACTATTCAATTCTTTAGTGGGCATTAATAACATTTTAAAATTTGCATTTCCAGGAACGGAACAATTTTCGTCCGCTCCAAAATGACCAAGCAATTCACATTGCATACCAGATTTTGAGTGCAGTGGGATTTCTTCACCAGCACAAGCTCATGCATACTGACATCAAGCCAGACAACATCGGCTTAATTTGTTCGGAATACGAAGCGATCCCAGCACCAAATCATGAGACAAAAATCGACCATTTTTTCAATCGGAAGAAAGTGAGCAAGTTGCTTCAGCTGAAGAGGACAGACATCCGCATACTTGACCTCGGAAGCGCTATCAAACTTCCTTACCAGTGCACAGGAAAGATTGGAACTCGAGTATAATAATAATAATATTTAATAATAATATAATAATAATATAATATAATAGGAATATAGATCTCCCGAAAGCATTTTGAAAATGAGATGGCATACTCCTGCTGATATGTGGTATTTTTTATTATAAATTATAAATACATGATTATTTACTTCCTCAAAGTAAAAACTTAAATTACAGGAGTGTGGGATGTACACTCGTGGACATTTTTACTGGAAACACCCTCTTCCTCGGAATCCGTCAGGATAATCTACACTTGCACAAGATTGAGAGTTTGATAGGATCCCTTCCCCAGAGGTATTTTATAGAAGTTTATTAGTACATGTTACAAAAAAACATTGCAAAATTTCTTTTCACTTAACTTATAGGTTACTGGACTGCAACGCTCCAGCCGAATTTTTGAACGAACGAGATCAAAGACTGAAAAAGAGAAATAGAGAAGGTTCGGACGCACGCTCAAGTGCCTTTTCGTCCAGACTTTTTGTAAGTTTCACTGATCCTGAGCTCTGTCCCCATTTCAATATTATTTTGATTATCGTTTTCAGAATTATTTTGACCACGATGACCCACTTCAATACCAGGCCTTCAAATTGATTCAAAAACTTTTGCGCATTGAACCATTAGCACGACTAACTGCAGAAGAAGCCCTGCAAGATGTACTCTTTGACAATTTACCCAATTATTTTAAGCGTAATGTGATTAAGCGTGAAATGTAAAATTGTATTTTTATTAAAAGACTGGATTTTATATAAAGAAAAAGAATTTTCACTTTTCATGGAAAAAGTACATACCTACAATGATTATGCAATGCTAAATATGCTAATTTCGTTATCTTACAAGTCAAAGCAATTTGTTCCATGATTCATGATGGTGATTACATACTTACAGCTGCATTGTAATAATTATTATTCTCTCCTCCAACACAAAAAATAAAAGATCACATCCACAGTTCAAGTTGTTCAAGTGGATAAAGCATTACCAATAATTAATTCTTAAAATGACGTGTCCTTGGATGTCTACAATATTCTCCGTCGTCGGAATTGTGGTTTCATACCTTCTCTACATGTTTTTTCAAGACCGGTCGGCCAAAAAGAAATTGTAAGATATTCTTGTATTTTTGTATTCTATGAATTATGTCCCATTTCCATCAATATTTAAAAGGGAGCGATGGAGCCACACTTCCAAGGACTTGGTGATCCTTCATGGATTCCCTCCCACTGCAAACATCCCAAACCCTAGCCCATACGTTTTAAAAGTTCAGACATACCTTCACATGGCCAACCTTCGCTACCAGGTATATGATATACGTTTCAAATGTTGGCTTCGTATGCAAATTAAACAGAACATTAATAATTTATCAATGTTCTGTTTTTAAAAACTATAAAAAGATGGATACCAAAGATCCGATGGGAGAGAAGGGAAAAGCTCCTTGGATCTCTGTCAATGGCCAACATATTGCAGACTCTGAATTTATCATCCAGTTCCTCAACAAGTATGTATTTATGCAAACTAAATTCCATTATTTATAATATAAATATTTTGCCAATTTTCTTTAAAATATCACAGGAAATTTGAAAAGAATTTGAACGCCAACATCACTCCTGAAAAGTTGGCTGTTGCTCAAGCCATGAGGATTATGCTAGAGGAACATTTCGTTTTGTAATTATTTTACTTTAAAGCTTTAAAACTGCAGAGTTGTTAAAATGGTAAAATTCGAACAGGGGATTTGCTGTGGAGCGATGGGTTCATGGGTCAGTGAGCGAGCTGAAGAAAATTTTGGACGCGCCCTTCCTTATTCTCGCATACTTTAAATTCTTGATGAAACGGAGAATGAAGTCTCAAGGGATAACGCTTCATTCCCGAGAAGAAATTATTTCCCTGATGAAGAAAGACCTTCGTATCGTGTCAACTGTCTTAGGAAAGAACAAATTCATTTGTGGGGACGAGCCTTGTGAATATGACGCCGGGATATTTTCCATGTTGGCCCAAATTATTTGGGCTTCACCGGATGACTCCCCATATTTGGCCATGTTGAATGGAGAACTGACCAATTTAAAAGCATACTGCATTCGAATGAAGGACAAATATTGGCAAGATTGGGATTTGAGTCTCAAGAAATAATTAATGGTTTCAATAAAATGTATTTAATTGGCTTCTCTATTTCTGATGGGACATGAGTAGTAAACTGACGGTTTGACTTATTGAGAAATCCAAAATGACCAGCGGCGTCTCTTTGTCCACAAACGAGGATCCAAAATAAGCCTTGAGTGGCCGAAATGATCTCAATCGCTTTCTAAAATATTTTCCAACCCCGTTTTTCTTCAGAATGGAAATTATGGCGAAAGAGTGGATAAATACTTTGGAAGCCAGTGAACTCAAGACAAAGATGGCAATGAAGCAGTCCAATACACAAATTGGAACGGTCAACGTGTCCATCCGTTCAAATATCCCGAGCCCAAGTCTGATGCAGACGAAAAGAGAAAGAATTAGCATTGCAGAGCATCCTCCTAAAATTAAGGGGAGCAAAAGGTTTCGAAAACAAACATTGAGCTGAATAACCAAAAGTTCCAAATTCCGATACAACTTTAAAACGCTAGCAATTCTCTTGTAGATGCCAAATCGGCGTTTCAACTTTTGAGCGTCTGAAATGTATCTGGAAAAAATTGCATTACAATTAACAGGTAGCTAAAATAAAATAGTTTACCAACTTAATTATTCTGAGGAGAGCATCAATTGTAAAAACGACTCCCAAAGTGAGAACATGCGACACTGGAAACACGGCTGCAAGAGACAGATTAAAGTACCAAAATGCTTCGAAAATCATTAGAAATATCGAGCCCCAAAATGAATAAAGATGACATTCCCCAGTCTCCCAATCTTTGAAAAGTGCAGCCCCCAAAAAAGGGGTAAAGCATGGATCCACAAAGTAACCCAGTTGGATAAAGGGGAACGATAGGGCGGTGGCAGTGGCGAGAAACATCAACTGATTCTGGAACGTCCTATACAATTTCCTCCCTGGAGGAATATCTGCAAGAACCAAATATTTTTTTATATTTTATATGTACTATTGTGCATTTTAATTATTGCTAAATTATACTATTCAAAAGGTTGCTTTCAATTGCGGAAATAGCGTTGAGAAGTTTCATAATGTCCAAAGCATGAGCTCTCACACAATATCGAAAGAGACTGAAAAGATATCCCCCAAAAAGGAACATTGAGGCGATGACAAATGTGGAAAAAAACAAGTGATGCCAATAGCCATAAAGTCTCCACGAAAGAAAGACCATATAACAATTCATGTACCAAAAGTGAAGGTCCAAGTATCGTCGGTGACCTTTGGACTTGATTTGTACAACTTTCCTTGACTTGGGGTCCCATTTTAAAGGGGAGTTGCTGAGAACTTGGCAAATTTCAAGGTGAAGCCTAAAAACGGGAAGGATGTGTCCGAATAGCATGGTGATTCGAGAGATATTGACACATGTATTGTGAATAAAATGGGAATAGTTATCATTGAACAATTTATTTAGAGAACAGAAATAAGGTTTATTAGAATTTTGACAGCTATTACTTCCTCAAACATGTAAATCAATTAAATTTTCATGCAACTTTATTCATTATGCAAAGAAAAAACTCTTTTGCAGTCGTATGACGGTGTAACCAACTTGTGAGACAACTTTAAGGTTACAAGAAATTTGACCTAGCACAATCAGTTAAACTAATAGTGGATCAATTTAGCGTTTAAAAATAAATTTAAGATCATGATCGAAAAAAAGATCGAATTTAAGATAAAATTTCTTTTTTTAAAGTCTCGATAATATCAACCATTTTCTGCAATCAAAATGTAGGTAGACAAATAATAATAATTGACACCGTTGCTTACACTAATTCAACTTGTTGATCAGTCCTGATTAAATGTGGGGTTAACAAAAGAAAGATCTCCTTCTTCTTCCGCTTGTTTGCGATCAAATGAAAAATTCAACGAGCCAACAAAGAGATGAAAAGTTGAATCATTATTCAACTTGAATGATTTTATAATTGTTCCAGTTTTAGTAATTTTAATTTTTAGCCATATTTTTCTTATTTTTTTTCGTGAGTATATATTCGATGACAGGACACAAAAAGGGCGTTCTAAAGTTATGACGGACAGACAAACGGCTCATGACAAACGCAAACAAGTTGTTTCACGACTTAACTGGAAATTCTTTTTAATATTTATGGAATACATAACAAAAATACATGTCATAGTAGGCACCTTTTCTATTTAAAAATTAAATGCATTTATTCTATATAAAAAATGGCGTTTTACAATTTCCGTCCCTCTTCGTCATCCTGGTCACTATTTTTAAGCCCCTTTTCGAAATTTAAACAATAGCAATATTTTTGAGCCACATAATCTCTAATACATCCACTTTGTTCTCTATATAAATTAAGCCTGCTAATTTCTCCGGAAATGTTCCAGTTTCCTCTGCCCCCGACAAGCGTGGCCTCGAAAACAGCATTTCCTGGAACTGTGACTAGACTTATCTGAAGTTGTACTTTAATCTTAGATTGCGTAGAATTGTCAGTCTTTTCTAAATCTAAATCTAGCCCCGAGTCAAGTTCCCCGTCAATTTTCCTCACGACGTCGTTAATTTTGTACAGACTCAGTTTGGCACATAGTTCTAGGCTTAGACCTCGATTGATTTCGTCCACGATAAATTTTCCGGCGTCGATAACAAGTGAACAATTTTTAGGGAGATATTGCATACTATTACAAACACACCAGTGTTCAGCAATTTTTGCCGAATGACATGTCCTAGTGGAACTTATTGGAAGGAGAAGGGATGTTCCTCCGCTGGCCTCTGTCGAATTGACCTTGACCCTCTCAGTTTTCCCCAACTCTAAGACATGGAGCAGCGTTGCGTGAATGTCAAACGGCGTGGTCAGCCGAGATCTTCCATTTTGTCTCAGATTCTCCATCTCATTGACGTACCGATCTTTGAACGAAGAGGGGAACGCGAGATAAGCCATTGGCATTCGTTCCTCAATCTTCCCTTGATAAGTACTTCGAATGGACCCCCATCGAATTCCGTGGTCACTAATAAGGAGCAGTAGCGTGTTGTTGAGATATCCATTGTTGAATAAATGCTGGAGGCTGAGGGCAAGGATTTCGTCCCCAAGTTTTGGGTTGTTTAGATAATCATGAAAAAGCGAGTTTGCCCAAACGAATTGAAAATAGTTTTTTTGGGTTCCCATTGTCACAGCAGTTTTGACGATATAGTCTAGGAGGATTTCGAACGCCAGTCGCGGTCCGTAGCACAACTTTGCATTTCCCCAAGTCTCGTGTCCAATCCGCTTTTCCATCTGGAGAATTTGGGGGTGGAGATAATAGTCAGTGGGAGGATTTTTGAAGCCCTGCAATTTTTTTATCTTTTAGTTCATCCGTCAATCTGTTCCAAATTATCAGATAAACAAACTACTTATATATAGCTTTGAGGCAAGTTGAGAATGGACAAGGCAAATCTTGAGAATTTGACTTAATTTTACCTTTTTTTCATAAGTAAAAGTACTCATCCAAATGTTATCTTCAGCAAATAGTGTTCGATATCCGGCGGCAGAAAAAAGTTGCCAGATAAATGGACATTTATCAAAATAGGAAGATTTGTTTGGCCAACATTTCAGATTGTCCACTGGAATTCCAGTTAAAATAGGAATGACATTCGGAAATGTATTGTCGCCAACTTTAGTATATCCCTCCAGGGATACTGCTCCCAATTTTTGCTCCAGAAACTGACGAGTCAGTGGCATTTGCCGAATAAAGTTCATTCTGGATTGAGCATCCAAACCAAGGATCAAAACGTTCATTCGATGCGCTCTTCCCATTGTTTCCTTGTTTTTCTTTAAAATTTCCGATATTCTTGATTCTACTTTTGGTTTGATGGGAACAAAGGCAAACATGTCGTGATGGGTCGTGGTCAGAGTCAATTTGTTAACTGTCGTTAGTGTCGTTGCACTGCTAGCATTTGAAGCAACGGTTTTTGTACATCTTACTGAAATGAATTCATATTCTAGAGAAATATTTGTGGTGGTGTTGGTAATTGGGAAGCATTTTTTTGAATATCTGCAAAAACAATACTTTTAGAAGTGACATATATTTATGAAATAAATAGTGTTCTTCATTTTTTCCCCCATTACTTCATATTTTGGTCAGACTCTTTTTCTCTTGTGAGAGCTTTGAAGCAGCAACTTTCATTTGCTCCCAATCGATCGCTGCTCAAATGAATGAGTTGGTTTTGGAAATTTGTTTTAAATCGGAGTTCATGATCTCCATCAAAGCACTTTATGGGGGGTGGGTCTTTTATAAACTGTCGGATGGATTTATCAAAAGGATCAAGGCGTGGAAAATGGCAAGCTCTCCTTTCTTCCTCTAAATGTCAACCATTATAAGTTAAATGTCAGATTATGCAAAAGTTTTTTAACATTTCATTGTATAATATTTATTACTTTTCTGTGCTTGCCAATGATAGCCAAGTCCACTGCTCCCAAAACCAAAAGGAGCGACCCATGCAAATCCCCCAGCACCCCCAACAGAAAGGTAGGAAGAGTAGCAGAGAAAGCATATCAAAAGACCCACGCAACAAATTATCAGAAATGGCATCAATTGACGGCGACTACGACTGGCTGAGCTTTCGACTCCGGTCCTGTCGGGGGCTGGGAACCCCAAAGGTAGGAACTCAGGATGAACTCTGACCACCATCCCTTAAAATAGGGTTATCTGATTCCGTGGAAAGTTTGTTTTTAATAATGAATTGAAGCAAATAATGCATATGTATTGTTGAAGAGTACCTGTGGCCTTGGTGGATGCTGAGCTTGTTCCTTTTTGTACATGACTGAATTGTTTTT
>JAQIXN010001540.1:0-17399 GCA_034698145.1 Proisotoma minuta
GGGTCTAAACGCATACTTAGGCTTCGCTGGTAACCATGATCGTGACCATGGTACCTTTGTCTCACCTAAGAAAAAAGGTTTAGCTTTCAACAAGAAGATCTTCAAATTTAACGAAAATGAGTTTTTCATGTCAGTTCATTTTAAGTTGGAAATATCCATTTCAAAAATTTTATGTTTTATTTTATTTCATTATCCTTTTGTTTTTAAAAGTTGATCCCTGAGGCAAATTAATTGAACCACAAAAGGATACGGAAACAAATATAAACAGACGCATTCTTTTATTATTACATACACATCTAGTTCAAAGGATGATTGCTGTACCTTGCTTTAAAAAAACAGAAAATGGGATTGATGGTACTGCGGTTGAGAATAATTGGAAATAAAAAAAGTAAATTTTGGTTTTCATTTAATTTTGTTCACTATCAATGAAAGTTATTTGACTTTTGATTTGAGGTTTTCTTGAAGGACTCTCAAGATTAGGATTTCGTTGCACATCTGTCTCTTGGAATGAATCTGATGCAGTCAAAATGGAATTTATTATTTTCATAATTATGGGAAAATCATGGCATCACTGATTCACATTTGCCCTAGTATTTTTTTGTAAAAATAAAAGTGCATCAAAAATGCATTATTTCATTTTGCTTTCAACTTTGTTTATGAATTTTATTTTGATCTACTCAAAACTCAACCACAACAAACCTTGAAATTTTCCTAGTAATCTAATAATTTACGTAATTTGGGATCAGCTCTCTCTCTCTCATTGTTCATTCGTAGCAAAGAATTATTATCATTTCTAAAGTTTATGAGCACAACGACTCAAACAAATTATAGATTTATGATTTAAAACTGTTCTTGTGTTGTAAAGTAATTTAATATTTTGTTTTCCATGTGGTTTCATCTTTTTGGACAAAAGTTACGTAATATATTTATTATAGTTCATGGTATGCTTAAAATTCCCTAATGAGTATATAACGATCTGTTTTAAAACTAAAAAGATTTTTGGGTGTTGCATAATATTTATAGTATTGGCCGTCAAGTATTGAAAATAAATGATTGGAATAAGCCATAATCCATCACACCTTTTACTTTATTACTCTGCCTGACTTGACTCATCCATTTTACTTTTCATGATGAGTTGTGGGGATGAAATTGGATTCATTTAACTAGGATCCACTAAATCTATGAAATATAGGATGGATTATCGTCTCAAAGCAATGAATTGAATTACAAGTAACACCAACTAAACCATTTTCAAAGCCAAAACACGCAAGCAAGGAGTTTGGAAGTTTTAGATGCTAATCCCATCTTTTTCGGGCACATTAGCATTCTCCTCTGCTCAAAAACCAACACCTCAGTCCTCTAACACAAAACTTAAGTTTCTTAAACACGTTTTTCAAGTCAGAAATATCAAAAATTGATTCTGTGGACTGCATACGCTTATAAAAGTTGTCCGGTGATTTTAACTTTAGATCAGCGTCACATCAGAATCAGATGAGAAAATGTGAATCCCTTATTTTAAGTCTCGTTTTCTAGTAAAAAAAAACTTGATCTGATCTAAAATCTCGATCTAACAAATACCAACGAGGGTCTAAGACACTTGTGCAGAGGGTGTAACATAACATTTCCCTCAGCACCAACACGAAAAACAAAGAATCTTTTTGTATTATCATCATTTCTCACTCAGTCAAAATATCTTGAAAGAAGTATCATGCGTGTGTCCTTTCCTATATATATATGTGCATATTGATATGCACATATTTATATTTTAGGGTGGTTTCCACTTCTTCTGGTCTAGTTTCTCTCCATAACTAACTTTTTTTATACCTTAAAAGATGTATTTGATACGATATGTTAAATTTAAAGTCGAGTGAGTGTTACCTCTTTTCTCAACTTTTGAGCCGTGAAGAGCACTTTGCTTTCATTGAACGATTCTTTGGCTGGCTCAAGTTGAATTTTCAATTTCTAAATTCTCAAGCTAGCCTTTAAAGTAGAAGAGAGATGAAAAATCTTTTCTTCTAAAACTGGCCAGGGATAAGCATGGCACTTTAGGGCTCCAAGAAAATGTTGTTGCTATTGCATAACATTATTACGTGTACCACCATTAGTGAGGATTATAAAAGTAATGTGTCAAAAGGGTTACAACAAATTCTTTTCTAATTGCCTCTATCACCGTGATACTTTTTAGTCTTGAACTAATTTCTTCCAGTCCAACCTAGATTTTCAATGCAGATGCAGTTAGTTACAACTAACGACTCGACACACGTACTTACTATTATGCGGGCTTCTTTGCCCTCCTGTGTCTTTACTTGCTGTGTCTCCAATTCAGTGTTTTAATGGCAATTTGTATCCTCAACATAAAACATGTGTAATCCTCATAGGAGGTGGAAAAGTTAGTTAATGCCCTGCTTTAGCTGGATCTTTTTCCATTATAAAATAAAGATTTTGAGATGGGATAAGATTTTCTGGCCTTTCTTTTATTAGTGTATGGAACATCCTATTGGCTAAGTAATCCAAATGTTTGATTTCGTTTCTAAAGACTATACATTAGTTATCCCAGAGGTAATAATTATGAAAGACATTCTTTTTTTCTCTGATTGGTAATTAAAAGGTTTCTTTTATTTCCCCTACTGACCGACACTGACTGTGGAGAGCTGGAATTGACTATTGAGAATTGAATTGGAATAGCTCTTTATTCTTTTGTTGTACGGTTTAGCCCGAGGCAGATGAGAAAAGTTTCACCATTTCAGCTCAGATTGAGATTGACTCCAGTGAGCCACATTTAGATAATGCATTAATAAGATTGAATAAAATTCATATTGACATGTTTCCTTCCTGCATGATTTTTTTAATTCGCTTCAAATATCAACGGATAGTTGCTCACGCATATTCATTTCATTGAAAGCTCAATAGAAATGTCACTGTGGTGTGTATTAATCTAGCAATAGATCTTCCTGTTCATTGTATGCTACTGAATACATAGGAATTGGTTTAATAGGTTTTTACGGTTATGCGTCACATAATGTGACTCACATTAGATTTGATCTAGTTGTCTAATCGCATTTTATATATAAATATATTCATTCAATAGATGTTGCAATTGAAAAAAATAACGATTAAACTTAAGCCGTAGCTTTAGAATTTTCTAAGCATTGGCGTGTCCAATTTAGAAATGATTAATCATGAGGATTTTAATAAGACTGTGGGCTGAAATCAAGGAACCAACCAAACTTGGGCTAATTAATTACAGCGATCAATTAGTCGTCCTTCTCAGAAGAAAGGATCAGTTTTGCACATCCCATTTTCAAAGTATTCAGATGTCGGGCCATGCATCATTCACAGTCGGTTTAATGGGGATGACATAATATTAGTGAGAAGAAAAAGGAAATGTTATAATACCATTAAGACACAAACTTCAATCCCTTTCGCCTTCACAAATCTTTCCGCCTTCTTGTACGACTTGAATCAATTTTTACTTTTCCACGAGACGAGGCGAATGTGGAACAAGATGCTCTCATTAAATGCGACAGCATTTGATGAGAAATATTATTCTGCGGCAGAACAGGGAAGATTTAGAGCATTTCAAAGGTTACGACTAGTGAAAGCTTGAAAAATGGGAAAGATTTGGGAAATCGTTAAGACAAGCAAAATCCAACACGATTGCATCTGGGTTCCTCGTTCTTGGATTGTGGGGATGGAAATAAATAGTTTGTTTGGGAAAGAACCGGAAACATTTTTCTATCATATTATAGTATTGATATGAAATGGTAATAGGTCGACCTGGGCTTCCTTAACGGTTTGTGGATGATGGCTGTGTGTGTGAAATTGATTTAGGAGTCTGATTCTATCTGAACCATTTTATGGGAAATGGGACTCTCAGAAATGATAAAGAAATCAAATTCTCCATCATCAGTTTTGTCCTCATTTTGATCTGATATTTTGCGTATCTCACACATATTCAATCAATCCAACTGACATGTAGTGAGTGGTAAACCAACGCTATTGAAGCTTTTTACAAATCCAATTTTCTTTTGAATCTCGTTCATATCTCACCAGTTAAAATAATAAGAGCGACTTGAAAAGAAATTTGTGGAAAATCTGCTTGTATTTGAAAGAGATTGAATTTTTAATGAGCAACGAAAGTTATTGTCGCTCAACTTTGCACAGAAGTGAAAAGGACTGCTTTCACACTTCTGTCCCATGTCTGCTCCAGACTCTTGTACTTACAATATGGAGCTTGCCTTGCATCCCAGCTTTCTTTGCTTGCTTTTTCAAAATATGAAAAATGTGGCGAATCCAAAGGTTTCAAATCAATCAAACTAATAGCCTCTCTTTTTGTGTCTTTTTTTCAGTCGATATTTACTTCAGCATCCGAGTTACTCTCAACCGCAACCAAAGGACGTGCATACTTTCAAAAAGTGAATATTATTATACCATCTACTTGGGACAGACGCGGCTGTGGGAAAATGACCCCAACCATTTACACGAGTGCTGCCAGTATTCGAGATGCACATTTCAAAATTGGCGGAGAACATCCAGTTTTTGGTCACAATGCATGGACTCAGCAAAGCAAGGGATGTGGAAAGCAGGGTGACGCAATCATGGCAAGTCATCAAATGGTCCTTCAGCAAAATGATACGGATACAACACCACCAGGTAAGCAAAGAACGCACTGTCTCAATTTCCCCGTACACTGGGAGTTGCATTTTTACAACTGCCAAGAAAATTGGAAGTTGTCGCATTCTCAGGTTAATTAAATTACTGTTTAGAAAATATCCATTTATGTGTGTGTTTGGGAAGTAAAATAGAAACGGCCTTAAATTACTTTAAATTCTAATTATCGAACATTGTACTAAGAAATGAATTAAGCAACTTTGCATTGCCACTAATGAAAACGAGAAGTTAATTCTTATCCTTAGCTTATTCCAAATTGTATAAAGGAGAACCTCATTTAATTAGCAGTTATTTAGCAATATCCCCAAATGTTCCAAACTTCAGAGCAAATTAAAGCGTTAAGATTCTCTAATGTCGGAAGGCGTGTTTATTTATAATGAATGAAATGAAGCTTGGAATTGGAATCTAAATTTTGTAGTTTTACTGTGAAATTTACTATTTAGTTACTTCCGCAGCAGATAATAAGTCTCAGTAGAAGTGAATGGAATTCTGTATTCTATTTCATATATTAATGCTTGCAGTAAGATGTTTCGTGCAAAGGACTCATTTACCCAGTTATTTGAAACTTTAAAGAAAATTATAATATAAATTGGCATCCTCAATATAGGGAAACAAAGAGTCTGTCGGTATAAATTGTTTCTCCCATTCATTTGTGTTTGAGTCATTATAAATTGATAACCATTTCTGCAGCCAGGTCGTGTAATTATGATAGTTTGGTTTCCCAAATGAAGGGTAGGATAATATGATGCGAGTGAATTATCTTTTAATATGAAAAGGTCGTGCGTTGTAGCACATCATTTGCATTCGTAAAGTAATTAATAGAATATTCATGGAATGCCACAGCGTGTATTTGTGGGATAGATTCCACAGGCATTAAAAATTGAGTAGAAACATTCTCAATTTTAGTGTTGTTTATCACACACGCTGAAAGAAAATGAAAAGTTAAGCTTTCACTCAAGAAAAAGGAAGAATGATGATGGACATTAGTTTAGTTCCCTGTTTTTAAACTAGACTCATTTCACATTCTCCTCATACTTTACATCTTCTATACAATATGTCTTCCAGTTGGCGTTTGGAGAAAGCACAACTGTTATCATTATTATCCAGATATATATTATCATGAAAATGCTTGTGTATATATGTTTTCTTTTGCAGATCGTGCTTTTGTAAAAGAGTGGATAAAGTTTCGATATGGAGTGTTTGAAGGTATAAATAAATGAAGCGTTTTAAAGGATAGCATCTCTGAAACCAATTAAAACGTAAAATTGTTTGTATTGTACTATATAGAAACCGGATTTGAAAACGACCCCGTCTACCCAGCCCGAAAACATGGAGAAGACAAGGATGAGAAAAGGGGAACATCATGCAAATGGTATGAGCACTTTCTTTTTGTAAACTTCTCCAGATTCACGTTTAACCCACTTAAAATTCAAATTCTCCAACCCTCCATGTTTCTTTTTTTCATAAATAAAAGTAGAAGAGAAGAGGTAAATTGTTTAAGTTAATCTGGGTTGAAATAAATTGCCCTAAGGTATCTATAAAATTATCCGTAATTTCTAATCAAGATGCTCGTTGAGATAGAATGAAATTAAGTGTTTCATAAAATCAGGTATTCAGCGCACAAGAAACGCAAATCCAACAAAGCAGATGTAATCATATTGCGGCCAAAGTGAAAGTTATGCTAACCCACAGCGTGAGGAGATTAATTTTGAAAAGTAATAACAACACCCTTGTTCATTACAAAAGTCAAAGTTTACAACTTCCACGAGGAGATCATAATGGAAAGTATAGTGTGCTATATTGTTGCATATTAGATAACTTGCATATTCTATTTAATATGACTGGTGAAAGGAGATGAGATGTAGATACGATGTAATGAAATGACATCCAAATTCAGTTTATTTGATATCATCTCAAAAACTTGAAGCATATTACTTGGCAGTAAGTAAGGATGGGCGAGGCGTGACTATGAGCCTTAAAACCATATCGTATAGTATACGATGTAGTTGTAACAATATCATTGACAAAATTAGGTTAACAATATCATATAATAATAACCTTCGTGTCAAGTCAGTTTACTATAAATGAATGTAAAAGGCTAATTTGCAACTGGAATGAAAGTTTTGCACAGTCCCAATGACCTGCATTAGATATATTAACAACTCTCATATTTTGCATAAGAAAATATGGCTTTTTATGGAAATTGTAATATTGTAGGTCTTTAAGATTATGCTATGGTTTTACAGTTATTAAATTAATTTTATTGTTTTACAAGTCTAACATCTTTCTGCCATTATGACATCCGTAAAGTAAGCATGAGGGGCTATTAAAAAGGGCAATAAATTCAAAATTGCAACATCAAAGTAATTTTATTTAGTGTATGCATTATGTGAAGAAATGGAAAGTTCTTGTTATGCAATATTACAACGACTGCCATGATTATATATTAAATATGTTTTGTGTTATTTCAGGTCGGCTTCTGTACCATTTTTTAACGACAATGACAATGCTACTCGGATTTGTCTCAACAAGCAAAGATTCCAATGTGAAGGAAAGTCAATTGCGGAAGTAATATATGGACATCCAGATTTCAGGAACTTGACTATTTCTAGGTAAGCGAGTATAAAATGTATGCTACCTGGATTACAGGATAGATAACATTAGAATTATTTCAAGTAAGAGGAAGGACAAATGTCCAGGGTATGACGCTGTGTGACAAATAAGTAGGCACTCTGTTTACCAAACGCCACAGGATCCGGACTAGCCCTTCATGTCACGTCTTTCAGTTCCCTCCAGTCTTCTCTCACTTAAGACTTCTTTTTAAACCGACTTGATCTTTGGCCAAGGGCTATCTATATATCTCAAAGCTTCTTTTATCTCTTACCTAGCTTTTCTATTACTCGGATAGAGAAGAGATAGGTACAATACGCTGGTGGACATCTTTACAAATGACCAGACTTGTTTACGCGTTTACTTGAAACCACGCTCACGTTCCGAGATTCGTCCCTCATAAATTCTGCAACTTGTCTTTGACAGCCAGCCTCTTGATTATTGTCCGAGATAAATATCGCCACATTTATTCACTCTCCACGATTCATTTCTTGCTCCTACCAACAAGCCACTGATTCATTTTATTCTTTTCACGAAAGACATTATTTTTGAGGGATGCAAATTACCACCAAATATTCACATTAAATCTGCAAAATTGGAGATTTTTAACATTTTTTGAACAGTCAAATAAATACTTCCGTAGTTGCGAAACAAAAGCTTGGAGCATATAGTTCAAATCATAAAAGCCAACCATTTTTGTGTGGAAAATGAAAAATATGAGCAGAGTTTTGCAGTCAACAAAGTTTTAACAAGTTTCAAAAGAGATTTTACAAAAGTCTTAAAGTATTCCACAATCTCATTTTACAGTAAGTTTTTTCCAACAACTATCTATCTCAAAAAATAAAATGGTAAAAGGTGAAAATTTTGACTTTATGATTTTTCTAATTGACGGCGATTGAGTAATTTGTTTTGACCGAGTTGGTTCGGGTTTGGAATTTTAATGCTTGTTCAATGTGCTTCAAAACACAAAATTACGTAATTGTATTTTTTTTTTACACTTGAGAATTCTTTTCTCAAAGTGTTAAGGGTTGACTCCTAATTTTCACAAATCTAGTAATGAGAGTAATTAGTTGTGTTTCGTTCCATTTCCAAAAACTCTCATCAGTCCATCCATCCACTCACAAGACTTTTTCTGTTGCATGACTTTTTTCTATATGAATTTGTTCATTTACTAGTTTACTACTGAGACTCCTCTTCCTGTGTAAACATTTTGTCAGAATTCTGATAAATGAGTCTACCTAATGAGTTTTTCGATTTGCTTCCTGACCCGCTGTATTATACTGTATGCTGGACGTTGGATTGTACTGATTTACTTTGTTCGTGATGATAATATCTAATTCTGATGGTCAAAGAAACCAAATGAAGGGTATTAGCAATTTGCCATCCAGGCTCACGCGTTAACCAGTCATATACTTTGAATGCAGAGGAATGTTGTTCACACACACGCCTCTGTGTGTTCTATTCATTGAATTAGCTGACTGACTTTTACTTTCATGTATTGTATCTATATACTTATGTACTTACTAAAATGAAAAAATAGGACAAATCAAATGAGGGCTAGTACAATTTCCTTAAATACCTTATACCATATATATAGATATATATCTGAATAAATTACTAGCGATGGTTTTCGATCCACATTTGACAATGAAAACAATGAAATGTTGTACCTAAGTATGTCTAATGAAATGTTTCATGTTTATTCACAGGAACGGAAGGATCAAAGCACCGGAATTTGTTATCAAGCAAATTGCATCCCCTCGATTTGTATTAATGGTTGAGGAGAACGGTTCCATGAATTTAAGAGTGAGACAATTTTTTTTATTTATCATTCCTCCTAAATCCTAAATAAACTTTATCGCAATAAGGGCTTGTTGTTTTCAATTTTGTCATCCATTAAATTAGAAAAGAGTGTTACGTCCAGGGTCATATCATAAAATTCTTTCCTTTTTTTTGCGTATTTATTCATTTTGTCAGTCACAGTCAATGGTCATCCAACTCTAACTAAAGGTATCCTGGAAGTTTATATATAAAGTTTTGTTTGTATGTTGCTTATTGTGTTTTGCTGTGTTATGAACTGGGCTCGCAATCCGATTACAGCAGTTCAGTTCACTGGGCCAGAAACGTATTTGTCCAAATGTCAACTCTTTACGAATCAAAGGTTTTATTTACTCTCTGATGTCCACTTGGTGTTGGCTTTGTCCAATCCGGATGGCCACTTACTTTTTACTTTTATCCTTGTCACTTCATCCCAGTTCATAAAATTTAGTCAAATGATATGAAACCATATTACAAAAGATGAAGAGAAATTAAATTATATTAAATTATATATGTCAAATCGGATTATGAAAAGCGCTACCGAAAATTGGAAAGAGTCGTGGACATGCTTTTGGCAGAAAGTACATATTCTATGTGTATTCTTTCTCTACATGTTTTAGTTATTCATTCATGTTCTTTAATTCATTTATTTCTTTCCCAGTTCTCTTCCAATGCCAAGAATAAAAGGAGAAAGTTTATTAAGTTTTTTCTATCTATCTCTAATCTTGTCACTGGTTCTTGTGTGACTGACAAAGTTTGTGGAAAGAGTATATAAAACGAGAGTGGACAGAGTTAATTTGACTGGATTCTACTTATGTGTTGTTGCTGTTGAGTTGAACATTGACTTTGACTGCGATGATAAAAGAAATGAGAGCACCGGACAAGCAAAAAAGAGATTTCTCTTTCCTCATTTTTTGTCGCATCAAAAAGGCAGGACAAAATAATATATGTTTATCCAAAAAGAATTCTTTAAGTAAAATCAGTCCATTCAACGCTGTACTTAATTTATTTGTCTATTTATTATTGTATAGGATGTCTGGAAGTTTGCTAAGTTGGCTGTGAGAAAATTTATAAAGTACGATCTGCCACTGGGGACACAAATTGGATTACTGACCTTCAGCTCTGACATAAAAGTGGTGGCAAACATGACCACACTTGATGACAACCTGAGGGCAATACTAGCGGAAAAATTACCTTCATACCCAAAGATTGAACACGGAGGTGGCACATTATCCTTCAGGAAAGGAATTCTACATTGCATCAACGTAAGTACAAGAATTTAATAATACGTAATATGTATGTATCAAGGGGAAAGTTGTGCCGCTGATGAATTAGGCCAATCAACGTAATGCAATAATCTTGTTTGTGTGATTTTGTTTCTATTCTTTTATTATTTCCTTCCAAGTCCCAGTAAAATAAACTAATTTCATTTATCCCTGTTGGTCATTGGATTGACAATGAGCCAAATGTTTAGTAGATCAACTGACTAACTTTGTTAGAAATTGAGATTTACACTGGATACATTCTACTCATTGCTCATGTATAGATAGTCCTACAAAATAATGTGATGCAATTTCCAAAGCAAATAGTAATTCCCTTCGGTTGGTCAGATCAAGTTAGATGAGTGGATTTAATGCTATGCTGCTGTTGCTTTCACTTTTCTCTTCCATGCCCAGATTCTCACTTGATTATGTGAGTCAGACAGTTAGTTAGTCAGATCTAATCATAAATGGGGGTGATATTATATTGTTTTATGTAGAAATTAGGGAGGCTGCCATAAGATTTTATACGGAATGTGTGAACTAAAGAAACTTTGGGCAGACCACCAGGGGCTAATAAAATTGCCCTATGTACAAATTCTGACTCAGAAATGAGTCTCATTCTCCCTTTCTCTTCAATTTATTTAGCTTCAGACAGATACATACATAACAACGTTGTACAATTCTAATCCTGAATCTGAGACTGTATATAAGTCGTTACATTTGTGGCGAAGGCCACAGACAGAGTAATAATTTGTACTAATTTGATTTCAGATGCTAAAAGGAACTAGAACTAGTGGGCAAGGCGAACAGCACGTGGGAGGGTCAGTGATTATTCTTATAAGTCAGGTAAAGAAAATGTCATATTTCATCTTGTCATTTTACTTTATATGCAAATTGACATGGTTTATAATTTTGTGTTGAATTCATAGGGGACAATTTCTTCAATGGAATTGGAAGCAGCCACTCATTTGCTGAGACAAGAGGAAGTTTCGATTGCCACAATTGAGTACCCCAGCATCGGAGACGGCAAGATTTCCGCTTTGTCTCAGGCGACTAATAGCCCCCATTTTGCGATTCGGGAGACGGGAGTGGGAACAGTGTCGCATCAGTCTACATATATCCAACTGGTTAATTCCTTGATGGAGATTCAGCGGTTTTTCACTAAGGGGATTGCTCAGAAATGGCCCACTTTGGTGAGTTTGGTTTATTGCCCTATTACCTATTTTATTCCATTAGAGTAGGGTAGGTTATGTAATGGATGGTAATGGCAAAGAGGAAAAGTAATTCTGTCCCATTTCTACCACTAATTTTAATGCTGGTACTTAAATCATTCAAACACACAATTAAACTTGGCCACAAGCAAACAAATTTACTGCAACCAAAAATATTTCAACTTTTACAAATAATGTTTCAGCAGTCCCTTGATGTTTGAAATTAAATTACAAGTTTCGTATTCAAATTCTGATTTCAACCATGTTTGTAATAGTTTCCTCTTCATTCTGTCACAAATCAGCGTATTATACTCCACAATTCCACACAATTTCCAAAACTTTGAATTTGGAAATTTAGTTATAGTGTAAAAGTTGGAAACTCCTGGAAGTAATTGTGCCATAAAATCAGTACCCCATCTGCATCTGTGTGGAAACTATCTGTAAAAAGATAACTATTATAAATGATCATTGGATAAAATGGCTCAATGTGAGTTTGTTCATGTGGTTGAAGTCTGGTGCTGATTATAATTCTGAAATTTTCTCCATACCAAACGATGTACTTTTTTTTATATGCATTATATTCAAAATGCTGACGACTTTTTAACTTTAAGCATTAGTCCGATGGGACATTAAGGGATGTGAATGTTGTTGTTGAAATATGGATTCAAAAACTTTCTCCAGTCTCATCTCGTGAGTTTGAGTGAGTGAGTGGGGAAAGGATCTATTCGATAAATGTCTTGTTACAAAGCTAGAAAAGTTTTCAAGTTTTTTTTCAACATCTAAATTGGTACAGACATATATTGTAATTTTGTTTGCTCACGCAATTTTTCCGCATAACATGAAAGTAGAGCAAGAGAAAGCATAAAAGTAATAATAGACATTTTGCCAATGTCAATGTTACAACCAAAATTTGATGGACAGAATAATGAATAATTTTAAAAGAGAAAGTTGTATCGAATTTGTAATAATTTGAAACTACTTTCTTTGTAGCTTATCTTTACATCTCTGCAACTGCAGTGTCATAATAACGGAGCTTATTTCAAGCCTAGATATTTTTGTGATACTTTGGAAGGGCTAGATTACAATGCGGTCGTTTCGTGGTATTTTACTGGCTCCGTAAAAAACTTGAAGCTTCTATGTCCGGGTTAGTGGGTTAACAGCGTTATCCACAACAGATCCGATTTTGCCATAGTCTCAAACTTCCCATTAGCGAATCCCTTCGCATGGAATTTTTAACTTTCTCCCTCCAACAAACTCAACAATACAGAATTTAGTTCACGTTCACGCCATGGCAAGGAGATAATCAAACCCACATAGAAAACGTTATGTAGCAGATATGGCATATTCTCTTGGGAGAAAGGGATACGGTTTCAAATTGAACTTTGTATCTATTAAAGGAAATATAACTGCATTGGCTTCCGTGTTGCTATTAAATAATGTGTACTATAATATAATAAGTGCTTCCCTGGTTGGGACTATTGTTACTGTAAAGTCAGCACAAAGAAGAAGTGAAAGTCAGTTGGTCCGGGTTTTACTTACATGATCTCTCTCTCTCTCTCTGACTTTTGTTTTGTGTCATGATCCATCCTAGCTCATTGCAAGGACAAAAGAGATTAGTTTGTTAGCAACTTGTTTTCTACAACAAAACAAGACAATAATGTACCACTTTTAATGATAATGAGAATCCATTTTTCATAATAATGCGGTGGAGCAAAACAACAAAGGACAAGACAGAAACTATACAAAGTTACATGGCTAAGCATAATGGAGAAACAACTCATTTCTTCCGTCCCATTATAAAGTGCGAATTGAATTGAACATTGAACCGTAAATTGCAAATATATATATTTCCATCCAAAGCACTCCAAACTTCAAAAGCTCATTAGAGATTGGTTGCTAGATTAAATGAAATTAGTTCTGACTTCACTTTCTCCTTTCTCTTACGAACAATAGTTTGCACCAAGTTTGACCTCATTAGCGTGACAATTTTCTCTTAACTTAACTAACAGAAACGAACGTACCACTGCCTTTTGGTAGTGGGATATGAAAAGTTTTCCATGAAAGAAACATTTATTCCCCATCACTAATTTTCTAGGTAGCAAATTATTAATACTTCTCACCTTGTAAAAATTCAATCCAAGAAAGTTTGTGTGCATTCATTCGACTTTAGCATTTGATTGTATTTTGCATAAATCTTTCTCATTTGACTAATTTATTGTTTCCTTTGTTTGTTTAATAGTTGCATCAAGCAGAGTTTAACGGTGACAGCGTTTCCATTGTGGAAGGACAATTCCTTTTTAACTCCAACCAATCACCAGGAGGAGAATTCCACGTTTACATCCCAAGTACATCCGACCCCAAACTTAACAAAGTGGAAGTTATCAGTCCATCAGGAGTCATTTACTCAGATCACACATCAACACTCTCTGACATCAATGTCATGAGAATGAGTGTACCTCTTACTGAAACAGGTACATATACATATATAATTAATTTACAAAAAATTAAAACAAACATATATGACGATAAAAAATAAATGCTTGCTCATTTTTCCTCAGGGACTTGGATTTACCGAATTGACAGATTAGGAGATAGCCATCAGTCACATTTCGTTCAAGTGGTCACTATGAGTTCTAGCTCCACTGACGAGGTCACGGCTCGTGTATATTCTAACGTTGAGGATGAGACAAGAGGCTTGAATTTCAGCCATATGCCGTTGATCTTGTATGTCGAAGTGAGACGGGGACTTTCTCCCGTCGTAAATGCCGATGTGGAAGCTTTGATTGTGGCCGGGACACATAAATGGACGATCAAGCTGTATGACAATGGAAATGGAGGTAAGAAATAAGAAGTTTGCTTGCGTTCTTTCTTTCCCCTAGTCCTCAAACTAAACTCTTGAAACTTTGCACAAAGGGAGAAAGAGAAACTACTTTTCTGCACGGTCTTCTCCTTTATTCGCCTGCCATGCTTCCCCTGGAGAAAGAAATGAATGTCTCATGCAATTTGCAATTTTCTGTTATTTTGTTGTGGTTTTGCGTGCTTTTATACCGCAGCAGAATGTCGCAGAATGTTTTTCATGTTATATTTTATTTGGAAATTACTTATAATTGTGTTTTTCTCCAGCCTTTTTACCCTAATGAACTTGTTTGCATGTTAATTTTTCATTTAACTAATTTCTACAAAAAACTAAAGTCCCCATGCGTGTCGCTCTATCTTGTTTTCTTTGTTTGCTTATATGTGCGTGTATGTGTCTTGGATGATTTAAGAAACTACAATGATTTTTTTTGTTTGTTTCCAAAATTTAGATCCAGATCTGACAAAAGATGATGGGATATACTCGAGATATGTAATTCCTCCATCCTCTATTCAATCTGCAGTTTTAGAGATGACGGTGAAAGTTCGGAGTTCTCCCTACAAAACAAAATACATTGGCAACGACCTCACTTTAGGAAGTCATTCTTCTTGGCGGAGAAAGCAAAATAATGAACCCTGTTGTGGAAGCCAACTTATTTCACCAGACTCCACAGCCCTCAAAACTATGGCGTATACAGAACGAATTGCATTCTATTCTGTCAAAGTTTCTGGGGTTCGTACTTCAGAATTCTATCCTCCTAGCAGAATTGGAGATCTTTACGTTGTGGACTCGTATGACACTCAAGTCACCTTAACCTTTACTGCTCCAGGGGATGATTATGATCATAAAACTGTTCAAATGTACCAAGTTTACTATAAAAGGACATTGGACTCTATCCCTGTATTAAAAGAGGAAGTTTTATCCCAAGATATTCCTGCTGGTTCTGCAGTCAATATGACAATTCGTCTCCCATCTCATGGAAAATTTTATCTCTCTATAATTGCCGTCGACTCTTATGGAACTAAGGGAAAAGTATCAAACACTGTTGAGGTCAGAGCTGAGCCCCCACCACCTGAGACCAATACAGGGAGTTCGGAATCTCAAATTGATATCGCTTCAAAGAAAAACTCTGAAGGAAAATTGACTAGCACGGATATAGCTCTGATAATTGTTGGAGTCATTGCATTCTTCATCTTGTTGGCAATTATCATTGTTTTATGCGTGTACTGTAGAAGACGAAGCTCTAAAGGAATGGGGTCAACTGAGACAAAGATTTCCACAATTTCTGAGACATCCAAAGCCCCAATTCATTGGTCAGCGAGTCAATTGCTGAGTGAGCATGAGAAAAGGCAGAGCATGTATGCACCTAGTACTGCTAGCCAACAAGGAAGTTATGGTCAAACTAATGCCCATCACATTGGTCACTATAACGGAAGCCCAGGATCCTCTACACGATCATTCAGATCAATTAGTGATAACGCCAGGAAAACGAGTGTAGATTACGAGAGCTGTTCTTCAGACCCCACAGTCCGAAGTGCCAAAGGTGGTGGGCCAACGGACTATGAGACACCGATAGAAGAAAGTGACCAAGAGAACTATCGAACCATTGACAGTTATCATGGCGTACCTCCATACCGAATGATCAACGGGGTTCCCCATCACAATTACAACATCCCAAGAGGAGCTAATATTCCAGTCAACCCCACCAGTCATATCCAGTATAATCCCAACCTTCAAGGGTCACTAACTTCGGTGAATAGCAAAGCTCGCAGAAATATTACAATGGTTTAGTTTTTTTTATTAAATTAATTTTTATCACCATTTTGAGTCAATTGATATAAGTTAACCATTTTAGTTGACAGAACAAATTATTTATTTAAGATAATCATGTAAATAGTTAGTTTATAAAACACAACCTCTTGTCATTAGACCATCGCATGCATTTATATTTACAATTATTATAATTCTTGTAAAATGTTTAACTAATCTTATAATGTACATTTTGGTTTATAACAAAGTCCCAACTATTTTATTTACTATTTATAAAACACACCATTACATGTATGCTCAAAATATCTTTTAACATTTTCAGTAAATGCCATATTACAAAATTCTCTCCGTCGCACATCTTGATTTGATCTTTGCTAACAATTTTCAAAGCCAATTAAAACGCACGATTTAAAAAAAAAAACGTTAAGAGAAATGTATAAAAATAGAATTTATTCTATATTATACCACGCACTAATGTAACTTGCATTGCTATACTGTATAATAAGATAAGATTAACTTTCTCTCATCTCTTTTTATCTCTCCCTTTCTCTAAGTACTCAATTCCAAAAAAAAAACTATTTATATAAAAATATTGAAGCAGTATAAGAAATCAAAGTATGCTCTGCTTAATAAAATTACACAACATAAACATTTTAGTCCACTTGTACATAAAATACACATACATGTGCGTATACAGTGAAAATTTACAATCTTCGCAAACTGTCATTATTGTATGTACAAAAGTCGTTTGGAAAGAGAAAAGAGTGTAATTTATTTATTTTTGCATGTTGTGGCGTGCCAAACCTTGCTCTGCAAAAAACGTCTTGAAAAATACCCAAAACAAAATAGGAGCGTCAACTGATTTTTCATCTATTGTTATCCATTGTTTTTTGGGTTTATGTTCTAGTCAACTCAATGTCGTGTGTATCGTGATATAGGGTAAAATATAACAATCGTGTAACAGTATTTAGTTTATGTAAAAATGAACACAAATCCTACAGAACAAACTTTTTACCCGTGTGTTATGATTTAATAAGTATAAAAATTTATTATTGTGGCTGTAAGATATGATATTCTATATTATAATTATTATATAGGTAATATAAGGCATATAAATGATTAAGATATTTGTAGAAATATAAAATAAAATGGTTATCAACAAAATATAATCCTTTTGATTCATGTGCCCAGTTTTATTTAATT
>JAQIXN010001541.1:0-17397 GCA_034698145.1 Proisotoma minuta
TCAATGGTAAATTATATTTAGACTCGGTTCAGCAAAACTATTATTTTCTGCAGTTTTCATATGAAAATCTTATTTTAAACTTTTAATTGCACCTCACCTAAGTCCTACCGTTTTTCGGGATTTATATTTTATGTTCGATTATTAGGAACTTCAAGTATATAAAATTACCGTTTTTGCGACAAATTATGTTGTTTTGTTTTTGCATTTCATATGCTTAAGAAACTTTAATAAAATATTCTTTCCTTGTCACTTTTGACACAGAGAAATAAATATTTTTCAGTATCAAAATGCCACAGTTCACTGCGCATTTCGGAGAAATTTCTCTTTGGTTTGATATTTTGAATGTTTGAAGTGTTGGAAGGAATAAAAGTGTGAAGGCTTGACACGATTACAGAAAAAGCTGTGTCACAACAACCAGTCTCTCTCGCTTTTCACTTCTTCTTGTCTAATCTAGAGATGTAAATGTTTATTTCCTTTTTTTGGCTTCTCGTTGTTGACGATAATGGTAATTTATTCCTACATGCAAATCACTCCATTAAAAACTTTTGTGTATGTACAGTGTGTACACGCATTTTGTAAGATATCGTGTGGTTAGGTGAGTGAAAGTGAAAAAGAGGAAAATGCTTTATCTTCTCTTCATACATACTTGTATATTATTATACATTTGCACGATACTTACTCCGGTTTACATATATATACTGTTGACTGTTCCAAATGTGCCTACTGTTTAAAATATGTAAACTATATAGTACTAAAAGTTTAGCTTTAATCATCTAAATACTTGTTTCTTTGCAATCTTTATTATTTTTAGCCAAAAACTATGAATATTTGTAATATATGTTAAAAAATTTAAATAATGGAATTAGATTCGTTTTAACTTTAAAAGTTTGTATGCTCAACTAGAGGTAATTTAGAATAAAGATTTTTTTTATTCAGAAGAAAGAAAGAAGAACAAAATTATTCATTAGAACCACAGGAGGAAAAAGTGTGTTTGACAACTCACTAGTTAATCCAGTTATAACAGGATTAAGACGTTGTATGTCCTAAGCGTTTCAGCTTATGCAATAAGTAAAACAATATAGTTTGTAGTCAAATTTATTGAGTCTGCAAGTAAAGATATATTAGAGAAGAGACCAGAAGAGTATTGTAAACATTGGCCCGTTCCTTGGTTGGAAGGGAAAGTGAATTTGTTGCAAACACAATATTGCTAATAGGGAAAATAAGGGAAAGTACTTCTGAGCCGATGATGATGTGATAATTTACATTTTTATGAAGTTCATGCTTAGAATCCTAATGGAAGCATCGAATTCGACAGCATCCCACAGACTATATGTATATAAAGTTGATATTTCGGTGAAAGCTGTCCAACAAGTAATAGCAAAAAAGTAGACATCCAATATGTACATTTTGCTAAGCATTAGCTATCAAATTTAGTTCTAGTCTGTAAATTCACCTATTTCGAAATTGTTTTTTTTAGCTAAAAGAAAAACATCCAATTAAATTACTCGGCTACTACATTATTACGCCATATTATATCTCTGACAAGAGTGAAGTAAAAAAAGTTTTTAAGTTAAGAGCAGATGGTGACGGGGAAAACGGTGAAATGTATAATACATTTTGAGAGAAGGGAGGTCAATGTGGTTGATCTGAACTATGAGGCCACTCAGAATTAAGAATGAGGAAATAGCCCTACTTTGGCAATAAAGAAAACACTCTCATAATAAAAACCACATGGCTCTGCTTCATGTCTCTTTGATTTTGAACCATTACTTCTTTCGTGTCGTAAACTGACCTGATGCTGGTGCTGTTTTTGTGTCTAACGATGGTAATATTTTCTTTCCACGCACTTTTGTGTGTCTCACTTCGGCCTCTTTATATATTTTATATGTCCTAAATAAATATATATGAACGGGTTCGATAATGGTAACAGAATAAATTGTCATCTTTATCGATAAGCGAAAGACACTCGTTATCCTTACAATTTATTAAAATTCAAATATTCTCTGATATCGCATTCGTGTATCTAACCTAAATTTCAAACAAATATTTTTAAATCTAAAGGTTTCGAGTTTGAAATGATTTCTTTTCACCTCCGTTTGCATGTCAGTTGGTAATCTTTCTCACTTGATTTACATGGGAAAATTACATGCATTCAATTCAAGTATATACTTGTATATGCACATTTTTAAGAAACCGTTATTAATTGTTATGTCGTACAATCTTTTAGAAAATCAAAACCGCTATTACGAACTCTATACCTTAAAGCATGCTTTGCATAAATTAGTTGCTTTTCATGTTACAAACTCTGACAGCGGAAGTAATTTTTCTTGGAAATAATGTAGCTTACATTGCAAGTGGTATTTCTAAAGTCAATTTCTTTGGCTTCATGAAATAATCAACCACTTTCCGAGAATGCAATGCCTCAATTAAGATTAGTAAAGTGCAATTACCAGCTCTATTTCACAGTATTGCCTTTATAAGTATTTGTATTACTCTCGACTCTTATTTCAACAAGTTGAACAAGTTAGATCCCGGATAACAAGTTGCTATTAACAACAACAATAAATATGTTTTGTCGGAAATTATTATTAGGCGTCATATAATGACGCCCAATCCAAGCTTGCTAATTTGAACTCTACAGATTCGTGTTTTTTTTTTGAACTCTACAGATTCGTTTTTTTTTTTAAATATCTTTAATACAGATGAAACATATCTACGTATATGTATTCAAAAAATACAATTCGAAATTGATTTCATATATAGATATCTATTAGAGTTGTTTACTAAATATTTAAATGAACATTTCTTTTGACGTCAATACTTAAGTACTGCCATTATTACATATTTTCTACACAAAGGCGTATACTTAATGAATGGACATGAATGGTTCATTTAGCAAATTACTAAAAACTCTTTGAAGTGAAAGTCTGAAACATAAAATCTACCCAATTCATAAACAAATCTAACGAAAGAAAATGTTTCATTACAGAAAATTGTAGCAGATATTTTTCTTCGCCCCCACGCATTAGTCATTATAATATATGGATAATTTGAATACGTTTGATGTGCGGAACTACTTCCTCTCATTTTGATAAAGTAATGAAATCTACATCTCATGTTGTCGTGGAAAGTAGCACAGTGGTTAATTAATTTATAGACCAAGCAGTATTCAAATCATCCATTTCTCCATTGATTAATAGAACTAAAATGGTTTCAAATTAAACCAAGATCGATATTTATTCACGATAACTTTGGATAACTTAATAAACAGAATAATTCCACATCTACGTAAATATGTATTGACGAAAATGACGTTGGCTGGTCAAGTTCACCTTTGCCTAATAAAGAGTTTGCGAGAATATTGATGGCGATCATGACAGGTGAGACTTGAATAATTTATACAGATCCAGCAATTCCAGCATCGAACAAAACTTGTACTGCTTCGTTTCATTTTAGGCCAATACTAATGACAACTATATTTATATTTATAAGCAGGCTATATAACTAAACAAACAGAAAGCTACACAAAGTATCCGGGGTTGTTACAAAACAAACAATAAAACATTTACATTCACACAGGCTAATTAGTAAGCAAATTCTCATCATTAACGTATTACTACAAAGAAAGCACAAGCAAATTTAGTACACAAACAATGTTGGATTCATTTTTTTTATCTTTTTTAAAAAGTTATTGGGTGGGTGCAATTTTCAAAGTCAAAATGTAAAAATGCGTACAGGGGTTTCAAAAATGTATAAGGGAAAATGTTGAAAATTGTAAACTTTCACTTTTGTGTCTACTCAAAAGTGTGTGGTGTTTAATAAGGCTACATAGGAATGATGGGGAAAGTGAGACAAGGATTTGAAAATTGAAGAAACCTTTCAGACGGTTCCACAACCAGAAGTGGTGTGTCACTGTCTTTGTCTGTTGATGTTGGCGAAGTTTCGTTTGATGATTGTTCTTGTGGGAGTGGCTGTGGTGGTGGTTGTACGGTTAGAATTGGTAAAGGACTGGCTAACGGACCTAGCGTGTCGTTCTCGACTTCTTCTGACGATGACCCCCTGAACCACCAGAATATCAAAAGTTACACAAATGACAGCACACCATTGCATAAATTTACATTAGATTACAAAAGCTGCTTATAAGTAGTTTGTTACAAGTGTTAATAATTATTATTTGTTATCGCTAAAACTAAAACAATAATTATTATTTGCGACATGGGGCTGTTGCATACAATTCACAATAATAATAATTGTTATTATGAATAAGTAATGTTTTTTTATGTAAATGCATGAGATTTTGGTAAAACGATTTCTTTTTTTACTATAAATTTTAAGAGAATGTAAAATATATACATAAGTATATGGAATAACAACAAGGTTGTTTATGAACTGTTTACGAACAAAACACAAAAAATTGGAATGAAACTCATAAATTGAAAACACAAACTGACATTAAAATTTTATATTGTTTGAGTTGAAAGAAATTTTAAGTAATGCTCGATCAAAAATGACACGGAAGGGCAGAGTAGTTTGCAGTTGGGCGGAGAAATATGTGGACACAACTAAACTGTAGTTGGCAGAGAATTCCCAATAATTATGTAAATTATAAATAAGCTGCTCCAACGTGTATCTACATACAACTACAACCGCAGAAAGGGGTGCATAGGACCACAATCGATTGGTTCCATGTCGCTTTAACTCCAGGATAATAATTCTACCTGTTCACAAAGTTTTTGTAGATACAAGTACACTAATTTTGATAATTTGATAAAATTGTGCAGAATTTTTAAGTTGAAATTTCACAAAAACATTATGCACAATAATCCAGTAGATATGATATTTTGTAAATTAAAGTAAAATTGTATATCCTGCAGAGAGCTAATTCTCTTTGGCATTTGAGAGATTTACTTGTTCATGCATTTTATATGTTTTCACTAGAGTAATCTGGACTGAAGGTATCAAGTATCCAGCACGCGACAAGAATACGTTTAACTCATGAGCTGGGCTTCAACTATCTAGAACCAAATAAAATGTGAAAAGTTTCACTCATTTGGGACTCTTGGTGTGGATCGGTTACAATTTTCTTCGCCCAGCTGCTTTTACTTTGCCTTTTATCCCTGGAACTTATCCCGTGCAGCCAGTTTGCACGCTCAAAGTTGTATCTCCATTATTTATCAGTTCTTTACTGTATGTTGTACAAGAGATATATTGATTCAATGCTATAATACTGAAGGCATTCATTACTTAAAGTGATGCTGCTGTCTTAATTCGTATTGTTTAGAATGAAACAAATTATATTTACGCCACACGTGTATCCCACCATGTGGTTTGTAATGAATGCCATGTTTTGATCTATCCACTTAAGTTGATATGAATTGAAGAAATAAATAGGAACCCCGCCTGACCTGTCTAGAGCAGGATCTCCACCTTGGATGACAGTCACCGCATACAGAATGTTTTTCCGGAGCACGTCAGGAGAAATGGCCTCCAGTTGTCCACTGTCCAACTTCTCGAGGATCAACTTTAGCCTTGCGATCACTGCACGATTGGTAATGGATGTGAGTTCTGTGTTCAGGTCCACTGGGGGGTCCTTTTTTCGAAGAATTTTCACCCCGTTTGTATTGTTGTCGTCGTTGGGAACTGAAACATACATATCGTCAACAATCTTTAAAATCTCGTATATAGCAATATTTTATTATAAAATTCGTATCATTCAAATATTGAATATTTGTGGAGTGTTTATAAAGCAAATTTTTATTGGCGTGAAAAAATAGCAGAAACTGCAGTGATCGAAATAAGTTTTTTGAATTTAATGCAAAATCTGCAACTATGTGATTAAATACTTGGGTTCAGTGTACATCTCGTATTATGTTCTTTAAATTTAGGGATTTACTTAAGGACTTTTACCATGAAGTGCTAAGCCATATAGCTATTCATCAAAATGCAAATATGAAGGGTAGATTTTACAATATTTTCTAATGTTCGAAAGCTCTTCAGCCACAGGGCTTGTGCGGATATAATTTGATTCATCTCCCAGTGGAACAAGTCACAAAACATACTCAAAAGTGAAAGCAACTATGCGTAGCCTAATCCAAACAGACTCCAAAGCTCTGCATGTTTAGTACTTATATCTCTACTTCTTCTCTGCATGCATTTCCAGAATCCTTGTAAAAAAAGCTATACCGCCTTTGTAAAAATAGTCTGATGATCAAAAACGTCAAAAACTTACAGACACGTGAGATGCGTGTCGTTCTAAAAATCAAATCAGCTTTTATTATTCATTCAACTGGGGGAACTAAGATAAGGAGTTTTAGGCCACTACTTTTAAAGACTTGCTTAGAATGCTGAGCCGATGGATTTGAATACCTTCATCATTTGAAATTGAAAGGATCCCATAGGTCTGCATCGTTTTCCGCAATTTAGAAAGCTTGTTCCTCACTAATTCCATCACACCATAAAATACGAAGAGAAACTTTGCTGGAGCTGTTTCACACTTCAACTTCCATCCTTCAAACTAAGTTAATTACATTTATTATTAGAATTGAAAAAATATGCATATTGAATCATTCACTCATCAGCTACCAATGTTGATTTCTTGCCCATCTATTGTAATATATTTTGTATAATATATATGTATAATATATTAATATATATAACTTTATATTTTCAGCCAAGAAAGCCGAGAAATTTTTCATGCATTCTGTTTTTGTTATTACAATACAAAACTTAAATATATACTTTTACCCAGATTTAGATTTAATGGATATGAGCCTACTACTTTGGTGGCTTTGTTTATACAATATACAGGGGTGTAGAATAGTGTGGAAATAATTTTATTGCAATATTCTATGTGAGGGAAAACAATACTTTGTCAGCGTGATAAACGGCTCAGCAGGATTTCCCTGCTTAGAGACGTCAGAGAGGAATAAATGGCCACGGGTACGCCCGTTCATTGTGCAATACAAAGCCCAATGTTTTGGAGTGTCTTCGTGGCTTTGGCTTTTTAAATCTAATAAACAAAGCATTTAGGAAGGAATGGCACTTTGGCCTACTTGACCTCCTTTCCACAAAGTCGCAATCGACCCTCTCAAATTATTTAGTGATCATCAGATTATCCCAACTCAAACCCTGCTGCGTCACCAGTTTATCTGACAATGTCAACTCTCTCCTCAATTATTAATACAAACACAGTTTTCTTATATATTTATTATAGTCTTTTAGTTCATAAGTCAAATTTTAAGGCAAAAGCAACTAACTCACAAATGTAAATTAATGTAATTCATGAATGCTAAATGTAAATTAACTGATTGAAGAAAGCAAAGAAATTCCTTTCCTAATGAACTACAACCATCTGTCTTACTTTCCCTTGTCCAGTAATTGCTTAAATGTCAATTGTATTGAAAGCATGCATAAATATTCTTTTGACAGAGGATTTGTAGCCAATTTTGTAATTGTGCGTAAAACATGTAACTGTTGGTCAATCAATCTTCATAAAAAAATGTAAAGAACTGGATATACAAATGGGATTTCAAGCTCTAAATGCAAACAAATAAAGTATTTTTATTTTATTAAATTACAAAATGAGTTCACTAGAAGCCGATGCAAATATTATTTTTGAATGCGGAAAATCTGTCGGAAAATGAATGTTTGCTCTCTTTTTCTAGATGTTCAAGTTAACCCAATTATCTTTAGAATAGATATTTTGTATATCGCCTACGCAAATTTGACTTGATTTTTAGCATAGTTCAAACTCGTCGGGAAGAGTACACATGATTTAATCTAAGATTTTATCAGAAATGAGAACAAAACGAAGTCAACGAGGAGGAATAATTCTGTTTCTCAACTCTACAAATATAAAGCTTTGAGAGACATATACATTTCCTAAAATAAATAAATGAGTAGTCCACACCACCAAATATTGTGAATACACAAAATTAGTATTCATTGATCTTGTTGCCAACTTCCTTCCTGTATTAACGAGCACCATGAGACGATAATGTCTCTGCTTTTATATGTCCCTAATACAGGAATCAGGAACGATATCGATTTAATGCAATGTTGAATGTCAACTACATTTACAAAACATTTATTGGATTCTATTCTATAGGTAGCAATTTTTTATCCAACAAACTCAATAACAAACTTCTCCTCGCCTCGCTGCCTTTCAATAGTAAAGTCAAGATAATATTATTAGTTGACTAGCAAATGTAAGCAAAAATGAGTACTATATTCATATGATATGTATCAATGGAGAAAAAAAGTGGTCGTGTTTGTTTTACCAATTTGATAAGTGGCACCATCAATATGAAAACTTGGGAATGTCGCACTTTGACAACGAAAAATCCTTTCGTGAGACATTTTCACTTTAAGTTTTCTATCAATATCAGAGTTCTTCAGTAATCATCAAAACAGTCTGTTTCACTACAATCGTTGCTTTTTATAATTTGTTGTTGGTAATTTTAAAATAATTCTTCAATTTATTTTGTTTTTATCTTGATTTTTATTCCTTGTGATTTCGTCCCAGTGTCTTGCTTCATCACATTCAGATATCATGCGAAACGAATGAGTTTTCAAAAGTTTTGCAGCACTTTTTGTTTCAACACGAATGAATAAATCAGCAATACGATCAGATATTTGGTTGAGCTCAAGGAGTGCACTTTTCCCCCAATTTTACGGCTTCATGTCTAACATCACCAAGTACAAGTTCACTTTTCAGAGATCGATAAGGAAATATAAAATAAAAATGAGTTATTACTTTTCGACAAATTTACTTTAGTCCTTTTTTATCAATGTCTCATCATACATATGCCAATGCTGAATGTACTGACATTAATCTGTTATTTCATTTTTAGCAAAACACAAGACCGCAAAAAGATGGAATTTCGGAATTAGACGACGTCACGTTGGGTTTCGACATTTAATGTTGGAAATGTTGGAATGGGTGATTCATCATCATGCAATTCTCGTGGCAGCAACAGTACATTCGACTATCATTTTTTTTCACTTTCTTCCGTTATTGTCGCCACTAATAACTACTTATGGCCTTGTTCCTGTCAACCACAAACAACAAATCAAATCAATGATCTATCAGTTCCCTATATTTCTGTCCGAAAAGAAAAACAATTTTGGCTTCCATCACATGAAAAGATTTGTCATATGACGAACATTGTCGACATGAACAATAGTGACATAAGGTAGTAAGCTTCACTTATTTGGAGACCACATATTATACCTCCTGCCACTCCATTGTTTAGATTTTGTATTCAATTCCAATGTTTTCATTGTCCACTGTTTCGTCACCCATTCTTCTCATAAGAAGAGAAAGTTGGAATCTTTTGTCAAACTCACTCAGTCTTCTATTGTTCTATTCACTGCCATTGAACATACGCCTTGTTGCTCTGTTATACTTTTCTTCATGTGAAGCTATTGAGCACTGAAACTGACACCACATAAAAACAAAGTTTTCAGTTTCCCTTTTGCTTTATCTTTTCTTAAGATGATGGTTTTAATAATATTATTATTTTTGTAAAAGACATTTATCTCCAAAGTCAAATTATATAACTCATTATTGAAAGCGAAGAAAAAGTATGTGTACTCTCAACGTTGCAGTTAATACAATAAACGTTCCATGTAGAATCAAGAGTTTTTTCCCAATTGAGGTTGCAATAAGAAGGCTTCTCGTTAATCCGTTTAGGATGACGAAAGAATAGGGACGTGAATGAAATCTGTGACTGTGGGACTCAGAAAAAGTTGTTGTCAAAATGAGTTCTAAGTCGGGTATTACATAAACTCCCGACCAACAAAATTGCACAACCAACAACAATTGAAGACTCGGTTATTATTATTTTTATTGTATAACTTTTTTGTAGTAATTGCATTCATCATGGACTTTCCAACATACTAATGGTGAGAAATGGAAAGCCTCTGACTAACCCAATCCTTTCTTTTGATAAATGTCCAATGGATTTTACATCGACTCGCAAAATTTTACTTTCTTTTGTAGTAAACGACGCAAATAAAGTATTTATTAAATCTTTTAAACCCCACTTTTCATTGTCAGATATATAGATTTCAGTAATGCTAATTGCCACAATATAAAGGCTCACTATTTGATAATAATTCTAAGAGTGCATAAAAGATGCTTATTATTAGAGCACGTTAAACTTTCTTTCTTTTGTTGTCGACAGCCTAACGAGAGGAATTGATATTGAAGAGGATAATCCTTTTTCCGTTTTGGTCCATTCTATATACTAATTGGTTAGATTTGTATCATGTTGAGTATGTTTAGCTTTCACTGCTCTCAAATTGCCCCTTACTCCAAAATCAACAATCACTGTCTCTTCAACGAGCTGAGCTTAGTTTCAGGAATGTCTGGGTTAAAAAGAACTGGAGGGTGATTTAGATTAAACTATTTGTGTTTTATAATATTTTTTTTACGGTGGACTAATTTGTGATATGGAATGAAAGATTGATGAAGAAATTGGGTCGTTATGTCGAGTAAGTCTAGCGAATTTGAGGAAGAGTTAACTTATTTAAATTTCCAAATGATGAAATTATCTGATAATGCAATTAAGAAATGCCTTGAGTGAGACCCGCTGGCTGAGATTGATTGGTATGCGATGATGAGCCTGCAACTTTCTCTCAAATTTTGCAAGGGTTGATTAAATTAACGAGTTATTCAGGCGTGAGCAATTATTTTCAGCTCTTCTTATATTTTTCCTTATTCGTCTTTCCCTTGCACAAAAGTATACAACGTTGAGAATTTGTAAGCCAACCTTTACCAAAGTATTAGCAAGGTAAACCTCTTATTACAGTCACTTAAAACTTTTATGATTTCTCAATAATTTTTCTCTTGCACTGGACACAGCAAGTAGCCTTAATTCTTGATAAGTTTAGCAAAAGAAACAGCACATTTGCAAAGTTATCAGAGTTGGAGGTGAAAGTGGAACTATTGATATTGACTGGGGCAAGTAGGAGATAAAATATCTCAAGACACTAGGGCAAAAGGAGAAAGATATAGTTTTGAGGCGACTGAAGCAGAGAAGAAATGGAGAGCAACTTTCCTTGTTGATTTCCCTGGTAGAAGTGAGGGAAAAGGAGGAAGACTCCGGGTAAATATCCACAGAGTTGAGGATTGACGGAGGTATTCCCAACTTGCAAAGTCACACAGTCGGGCATTCTATCTCTATTCATACCTGCACTTCAATTTACAACTGACGTTGGATGACTTTATAAATCCTACCAAAGCAAAATCTTACAGCTTTACCTTGAAAAGTTTTTTGAATTGTATGTAGATATTATTGCTGTTATATTTACCTGGCAGTACCCAAATTTAAAAAAAAACTAGTTAGCAGATTCTAAGCAAGAAAAAAAAGTTGTGAGCAGAAAGATGGAAAGGTTTATTATTACGGGGATATATGTATTTGTATTATAATTGTCTGATATTGGCAACTATTGGTATTTAATTATGGTTGGCAAAAAGTGTCCAGCGTGTCTCAGGATTGGAAGGAATTAAGAATAAAAACCTCAGAAGTAGCTTAGTTTGTAGCGAGTGGCTAGAGTGGTGAAGAATGTCTAGCACTCTCAACATCTTAACTCTGGCTGCTGGAATGACTTTCTTAACTTAACTTTCCCTTTAATTCTGATAGACACTCCTGAGCTATTTTGTACACTGAACACATATTTTTAAGACACTCTCCACGCTACTTAATCTGGATACATAATCCTTTTGTATATTTACGCCTATCTACTTTACCAGGATTTTTTCACTAAACTCACACTTTTCCAACAGTGGCCGCTTGAACACAAAATAATCTCTTGTTTGGAGATCAGAAGAAAATAAGTCACGGACAGCAACTTTTACACCTCTTTCCTCCAATATGTGATAAAACTATAAATTGCTCCTCCCAATCATTGCTCAATGATCTTGAACAATGTTCACTGGCCACATTTACCAATATAACAAGAAGAAAATATAAAGGAATTATATGCATTTTTATATTATCGCGACTACTTTCTTTCCACACCTTTATTGAGTGTGTTTCTGTTTGAGTGAATAGTGTCCAGCTTCTGTCAAATTTAAATGGCTTAGATAAAAGAATTACTGTCATTGAATTAAATAGCTTTGTACTCTCTTTGAGGTGGATTGAGCGTTGACTAACAATTGCATTATCTTACAATTTCCACATTTGGTATAAAGCGTAGGCAGAAAGAGAAAGCCGTCTTTGTTCCGTTGCACAAGATTAAATATCGATTTTGTCTCAGAATAGCAAGAAAAGGGTGCATTGGATTGGATATCAATCTATCTATGATACCTTCCAATTCTTGCCCTATACCTGCCCACTGACAAAACATAATGATAATACTTAATATAATATTCTTTGACTACTTGAGGAATTGAAGTCATCATCAGCATGTCATACCATATGTCATCTTTCAACTTGCGCCATCCATTCATACATCAGCTCTAATTTTAAAGTGACATTTCTAGCGTATAGCATAAGTAAGACATATTACGTTTACATCCATTCACAAGTGGGCAGAGATTCTTTCTAGAAATTTATATTCCTTTACCCAATAATAATAATAGTAATAATACAAATTCCATTTTCTAGTGATCCTCGAATAATCTTATTGGAGAAATCAGTCGTCCATCTTTTTAGAAACCTCATTCTCAAATTCTATCCATACTTGAAATGTAAAGTACCATAATTCATGTTGTAGGAAAATTTTATTCCAAACTGCTTTCTTCAACGTTTTTGATAGTTCTTCAAATTCTCATCTTTCCCAATTCAACTCAAACCTCAATCTTCAAAATGTGGACTATTAAATGGAGAATCAGTGCCTTTATCATGATGATGAGGAGCCAATATTAAGAAAGTATATAACTCTTTGTCGTTTCCTTCGTCTCTCTCTTGGTGAGAGCATTTCCACTCTTCTCAAATACTTTGTCAACTAAAAGAGGAAACGGAAATTTTATGGCTTCCTGCTTCCTTCGTAATAATGCCATTTTTATCTTTCCTCAATATCGTATTTTGAATTGGCCGAGTACCCAAACTAAATACATTTTTGTTCTTTCAATCAGAATTTTATGGAATCCACTAAAAAGGCTATTCGGATCTAATTCAAATCTATAACCTTATAGGTATCTACATATCTTTTCTAATCTTATTTCTCACATTAATCCTCCAGTGAAAGTGCTGTCACTTTGTATTCTCGTTGTTTAGTTTCGTGTCACATTATTAAGTTGGAAACAGCTAGTAAGTGGATTTTATGAGAAACAATGTTTGCTACTGCTATGTACTATATGGCAGTCATAGTCGAGGTAGGGGCAAATGGAGAGAAAGGCATATTTTGGTTGATTATAAATACTCAGAACTTGACTTTGCATTTACACAAGTTCAGTAACTCAATTTTATCGTCATATTCTACTGACTTAAATCCAAGAAGACTCAAATTTTGGTCGTTGTCAATGCTCAGTCAACTGCCAGCAAAGCAGTAGAAAGAAAGCCCCAGTCATCTCAACATCTCAAGTCGGCCAATCCACACGAATTCTTAAGTAACCACTTCCTTCCTCTCAATTCTGTAACATATGGCTCACAAATTCACCTTTACTACACAAAATCCGGATTAAATTTTCATCCTTAATCCCACAACGTCAGGGCTCAACCACAAACTACATAATACAGAAAAGAAAGCGAATAAGGGAACTTTAGCTAATAAAAGCTAAGTTTCATAGTAGGTTCATTATAAAGATTCATTATCAGCTTGGAAATATTTCCTTCCCGAGTCAAGAATTTTGACTCTATACGTAGGTAGATTTGATATTTGGTATTACAATCTGAAATATATTAAACATAAGCACAGAGAAAGTAACTGGGTGAAACCACACATATTATTAGCTCGCCATATCTCGACAGCTATTGTTCTGGTCATGTCTGTCCGTCCGTCCGTCTGTCACTGATAATTTTTCTCGGACCATTTTTACCCCGAGGTTAAAAGCATGAGTTAAGTTTAGGGACAAATAGTAAAAAGTACACATCTCTGTCTCGGGCTACATGAACACTGTTCTGAGTGTTTGTTTCGTCCATTGTAAATAAATATCGCAAGTTACAATTAAAAATGCCAAAATATTCGGTCAGTTATATTCAAATGGCGAGATGGTCCCAACGTTTACAACGTTTTATTATTGTAATTATTTAATTATACATAATATTAGAGATTTTCAGAGCAGTGTACTTGTAGCCCAAGTCAGGGATTTGTATCTCTCTAAATATGATATTTTCCCCTAACCTAACCAAATTAACCTAACTATCAATTGCAATCAAACTTTCTGAATAACCAAGCACAAACATTCTTTTTAAATTTATATCCGGGACCCTTAAGCCGTTTGGCCCCTATAGTGTTTCGGACAGACGGACGGACGGACACGATGGTTAAAGCTGACTCGGGCTAAAAATATGTTATTTATGCTTCTGTCATTTGAGACGATGTACGCTTAAACTGGGCTGATTAAATTTTTATTTAACAAATGCAAAAAATGAAAAAAGACGCCTCTTTATAAGATGTTCTAAAGGGAGTGTCATTCAAGCGTCATTTGTTGCAATAATCTTCCAGGGAAAATTGTATGAAAATTTGCCAAGTTGTAGAAAAGAAGGGCGATTGTATGGATTTATAGAGATTTGAATTTTCATGTAATTTCACCAAGTCCAGTGAATAATAAGAAACTTAAATTGGTTTCCTGGGAGAGTGAAGTTGAAGGTATTCTTCCTTTCATAAAATCCAAGCTCATCAACTTCAAGCTCACTCGAAAAGGGCAGAGGTTTCAAAAATCTGCTCATTCGCTTTGTGCTAAAAATAGCGTGGGATCTGAGACCCTTGAACATAAAATATGTTGAGGCATTAGCAATAAAGGAGGAAGGGAGTGAGCTGACAGCAGCATGCATTAATGGGAGGTGAAAAAGGTAAAGGATTGTGTGTACTTACTTCTATCTTTGCAACATTCTCGGACTGCATCTCCACATCGCCCACAGCTCAGCCTGGCCCACATCTTCCTTCTCACCTCCAACAACTTTCTCCTCTCTCTTCCACTAAAAGTGTTGGAATTTGGCTGGAATTTCTTCACACCCTTCTCCTTGTTATTATTATGAGGGAAAGTTTGAGTGGGAGCTTCTTGTGTCAGCTTTAAGCCCACTTGACGACGACTCTTTACAAGAGGTGAGGTGACTCTCGGAGCCAAAAATTCTTTCTCAGTCTCAAAATCTGCGTCTCCACTTTCATCCAAACTGCTACCACTTCTACTCCAACCTTCTTTCTCGTGATAATTGTCCTCAGAAATGCTCAAATTACTTGTTTCTCTGTCACCAGCATCCGCATCCTCCGTCTTTATTATTGAAATTGTTAGCCGTGGAATTGAATTTGAATTGGAGCTGAAATTATTTTGTTCAGTTTCTTCCTTCCTTTTGTCCAACTCTTCAATGGACTTGAGGTTGGAGAAGTGGTGGGTCTGCTGTTGATGAGAACTTCCAAAATCCTTTAATTTAAGTTAAACAATGAATTAAAGTATATATAAATCCAATGCTTAATCTCTGTTGGTTTACGGATTGAAATAAATTGTTAAACGAGCTCCAACTTATTTTCATTTCCCTTTAAACCCAAGTTTGGGAAAGAGAAAGGACAACGTGAAGATGAGCAGAGATTTCTCTCTCAACAACCTGACATTGCAAAAAACTTTGGTTCTCAATTGTCTCATTCAATTCAGCGATATTTATCTCGTGTTAAAATGTCAATGAAGGAAAAAAGAAGAAGATGGAAGGAACAATAAAGCCAGAAACAAATGAATAGAAAAAAAAATCCGTTTTTGTTATCCAGAAAGAAGATTGAATTGAAAGGTTGTTGTTTTTTGTTGACAGTAGAAAATCTTAAATCTCTTTTTCACAAACAGTCCTTTTCCTTTGTCCCAGCTATTCTTTTAAATGAATTTGTGAATTTAAAAAAAAAAAGTTAAAGCAGTGTTAGGAAATACCAGCTAGCCAAAAGAGACGTAAGAATTAAAGAGCAATTGATGCAGAGTACAAATAAAACTGTAATCCTTCTCCCTGCCCCAACTGCGTTTTATTCATCAGAGAGCTGAAATTGGACACCAAATGATCCGAGATGAGAAACAGTCTATAAGTAATAATAGTAATGCACAGGAAGTTTGAATAGGAACACCCAACTCGCCACAATCAACTGTCATAAATAATGATAAACAGAGCAATTTCCTAAATTATTTGGAATTTGAACCCTTCATTCAGTAAAGAAGAAGTTGTTATTCCATCCATGTCTTGTCGTTCAACCAAAAAGTCTGAAAAACAAACTCACTTTGTTCAAAAGAGCCTTTTGAATTTATTTACTTTCACCGGTAATAGACGATTAGTGGGAGTATAAAGTGGGTATTATAAAGGTAATTTTGGGCATAAAATTAGAAAAGTAAACCTTGCACAAGTAAGCAATAAGATGATGAGAATAATGATGTGTCCTCTGCTCTAAGCTTCCTGTCCCTCCAGCTTTCTCCTTTTGTTGAAATGATCAAACGAGATGATTCAATTAGGGAAATGAGACGACCACCCGATCGTAAGCAGACATAGTCGAGCGTATAACATAAATACAGTATAAAATGTCAAGTCAATGATTTTCTATCCCGGCAGTCAACCATGCACAATAAACTGATGATGATGACGACTTGACGACTAACGACCGAATCCAATGCAACATTACGCTACTAGTACAATAGATACCGATGGAATATTGAACTGACGATTGTTCCACCCTGTCTCCCTGTCCCTACTTGTTTTTCTTTTACTTTGATTGGTTATCTCATACTACATAATATTGTGACCTATCCATGTGTAATATGAGCTGCGCTTATGTAAAACAAATGATCCTATTATCCCCTCACTTATTTCTCAAGATGACCAGCAATTATATCAACTGCATTCCACTGATTTGAATAACATAACTACTTTGTCACTGCATAATTGCATAGAAATACAATATATAAGTTCTTCACTTTTGTAGGGAAAGTTACCTATAGAGTTAGTGGAACATACATATAAATATGCATATGTCGAGAATGAGAAGACATTGATATAATTTCCCAAACTATTTTTGGACAGTAACTACTTTGCCAATTTATGGATTAGGTTGCAAGCTTGCGTAGTCAGAAATTGTCTCCTTTGGAATATCTTTGTATCACGCTAAAATTTCTGTTTTGAAGGTGAAAGTATATATAGTGAAACGTTTTTCTATACAGAGTGAAAAAATCACTGATCCATGGAAGAATCTCACTGTGCAGCGCAAGTTTATGTAGCCCGACCCAGAGTGTAGCTAAGACCATTTTTTAAACTCCATTAGCGT
>JAQIXN010001542.1:0-17379 GCA_034698145.1 Proisotoma minuta
CTCATTTTCTCTCTCATTATCTCTACCCTCTTCACCTGTGCAACACCTCTTGCAATAAAACATAACAAAAATACCAAGACTAATGAATGAGAACCCAATTCCCACCCCACCCACTCCATACCACACCTCGAAACCCCACTCAGCATCAGCCCCCACCTCTGGGAAAACAGAGCCTTTAGAGTCCGTATGGTTTATGGGGGGAACTGTGGGAGTACGCTCATGAATTATGACTTTAGTGACCTTAGGTGCCTCCTCTTTACTGTCCATTAAAACGTCAATGCCTTCATCCGCTACTCCTATCCCCGCGGCCACCAACATCCCCCCAATGACCCTCTTCATCACCTTACTCTTTCTACCCCTCCTCTTTGGACCTCCCTCCGCGAGGCCACTCAGCAGCAAAAAAATGATAAAAGCAGTAGCAAGTTGCTGGAATTTATATATGGAGAAAATAAGCACTATAATTTATAGAGAAGAGAGAAGTAAAGTTACAGTTACCTTATGCATATTGCACGAAGCCGGATTGAGGAAGAGAAACAAACAAAACAAAATGCTGGGAGACAATTAGACGGGAAATTGAGACGGGTAGTTGAGACGGGAATTTGAGACGGGAATTTGAGACAGTTGAGCACTGGAGCTCGAGATGCAACGAGGATCAAAGCTGTATAGCAATTAACTGTAAAATTAGTATTCACACATAAAACGACGTTGCTTAAAACATAGTGCTAAATTTGCAAAAAGCAATTCATATGAGGCTTTAGAATCGCAGTTAAGGAATTCAGGCCATTGTGCTTTTGACCTAAGGAAGGACCTAAGGAACTCGAACAGTACAAACTTCTCTCATTTTTGAACCATGCAGAAGAACTTTGGCTAGCTTTCAACAAAAATGATGAATTACTTGCACAAATCCAAAAAGAACCGCTGACGTTTTCCGCGACAAAACTCCGACTTCAATTTTATTCGGAAGCCAACTTTTCCGAATGGTCCACAATTTTAGTAAAAGCATTTCCATTTTTAACCAAACTGGAATTTTCAATAGAAAGCGAACCAGAAAATATCTTAATATTTTTGAACGCTCTTTCGTCAACTAGAAAATTGGAGACACTAGAAGAACTTTTGTTTTGTTGTGAATTGAATGAGGAATTAGTAAAATTTTTGACTGCGAAAAATTTTTCTTCCCTGAAAAGTTTGCAGTTTGCATATGAAACGAATCCGCATTATGCCGAATTGATGGAAAAATATAAAAACAAACTGGAAAGTTTTAGTTTGGATTTTTGGCCTCAAACCGGATCGGATAAAATTATCATCCCAGGAATGGAAAATCTGAGAGAGCTGCGTTTGAGTAAGATTTTTGAGAATGATTTTAAGAAAATTGAAATATCCGCATATTTTACAATATTAATCCTAAATTGAAGTGCTCATTAAATTTTACCGTCCCCACATTTGCCAAAAAAATGGGGTAAAAAATTGATAGTTCCATATAATTTTTTGGAATTTGTGTAGTAAAATGGGTGAATACTTATTTTGAATATGTACCTTTTAAATAGTTTTAAGATTAATTGAAACCGGAATAATTAAAATTGACATTTGCAGGTTTGCCTGAACATCAACATCTTCGATTGCGTTTATTTTACCGCGAGAAAAATGGGATTTGTCCCTTCCCAAATTTGGAAATTTTAAAGCTAACCGCCCAAAATAGTTATATTCAACATGAATTTTGTCGTCTGCACTTCAAAAACCGAAAGATGGCCACCAAAATAAAAATTCTTCAACTGGAAACTTGGGAAGAGGGATTCAGTCAAATTAGAGAAAACCTGGAATTGGAATTAAGAAAAATATTTCAAAATGCAAAAATTCAAATCATTTCTTACTTTTGAAACTGAAAAATAAATTTGTAAGCTAATTTGTTAGGTATTTTGATTACTTAGCATTTCTTCTATAATCCATTTCCTAAGCACACTTACAAATTGTCAAATTAAATGCAAATAAGATTTTATTTTCTCATTAACTCGGTCTATATTTAAGTTTAAATAAAGCTCTAAAATTTAAAACGATAAGTCAATTTACAGATTTTTATACCTTATCATTTTTGGAATTTATTTACATTATTTGCCAAAAGGCAGTAAAATGATTTGACAAATAAAACTGAACCCATAAAATATTGAAGAGATGTAAAAATGTAGTTGAGCAATTAACACAGATTTCATTCAATTAATATTTTTTCTTCAAAATTAATATTTACGAAAGACAATGTTTTCAAATGACGAAGCTCAGCAAAATAATATTTAGCGTACAATCCTTTTAAATAAAAGTAACTTAATTTTCAAAATTTCGTGGGATTTGATGACCAATAAAAAAAACATCAGTTGAGTTGACAAACTTAATTTTATTTCCAAAATTTTACCATCCCAAACCAAAACAATTGTACTACAGATTTTTCCGCTATAAGTAAATTAATGAGTGGCCTTAAACTTTTTAGTGAACCACTCAACAGCTTCATCAATGCTTATTTTCCCATCCTTATTTATGTCCGCTTCTTCAGAAAACTTTTTGAAATCAATTGTCTCAAATCCGGGATCGTGGACTTGAATCACTTCCAAAATGACGGAAAATTCGCCAGCCTGGACGAACCCGTCCTTATTTGCGTCACAATACGTCACAACTGTCCTCATGACCTTTGGCGTGTCCTCCAAAACGGCCAAGCCCACGGCTAGAAGGTCAAGGGCGACTTTCCCATTGAACAGTTTCACCCAAAATTTCTTATAAGCTTCCAATTGTTCTGGAGAAAATTCCATCCCAATTGCCTTTAAAAAAGGCTCAAAGTCCGACATTTCAATCACGTCATTTTTGCAAGTGGGCATGCTTCGGAAATGTTTTTGTACTTCCGCGGCCTCAAAATTGTGGAATTTTCCCATCTGCAAATTTCAAAAAAATTTTATTATATAAAGAAATTTTGATTAAAAATAATTAAACAAAAGAGCTAATGTTTGGCTTTGGATATGAAAAAGAGTTTTATATACACAAATTTCCTTCTATTTTATTGTATTCGAAATTTTCTTTAAATTGAGGCTAAAATTGTAAATTAAACTAAAAAATTAAATTTCCCCTCCATTTTTTACAAGGAACAAAATTTTAGGTTAAAAATTCTCCATAAAATTCTTTTTTAAATACACAGTAATTCAAAAACTGAAGTTTACTTACTTTGAGTATTAATTTTTTGTGTTTTATAAATACGTATATTTTTATTAACTTTTCTCTTCAAATTCTATTTGATAATTGATGGAAGAATTTAACTCATCCGCGACTTTTATACGAAATTTTTACATCTAATTTAGTTGTGAGGGCAAAATTTAGTAGAGGCAGGTCTTGTTTAATTGCCTTGTTCTTTACGATGTTTAATGTTTCATGTCACTTTTACAGAGTGAGGATTGTTGGCTAAAATATTGGGCTCAAATGTTTTTCTCATAGACATCAAGTGGCTCAGATTTATTATTAAATGGAGCTACATTATGCGATTACATTGTCCGTCCCTCCGTAGTAGATTTTGGACAAATTAAAGCTTCCATTTTGGACCAAATGGGCCTTTTTTGACCAAATGAAGCTTTGGTCAAAAGTTCACTTTAAAAATGCACCATACCAAACAAACTCATAATTTTAAAGACTTTTATTTTTTATTTCAGAATCAGGGCAAAATTGTAAAGTTTCTACAAATCCCATCATCCAACAAACTGCAGCATTACGTCTATTTCCAAAAATTAATTTCAATTCCACGCTGGTTTAAATCAGTCGATTTTATGGCCACCCTAAAGTCAGAGATTTACAGCAATTAGTCTAAACTTTTGTTTCTCATTTAACATTTAACCACTTAAATATTGGGGCTGACAAATGTTGTTTACAAAACAGTTTCCCTGATTTATGGTTTTGGGCATCAAACTCCGGCAGTTTGCTCGTCTTTGGCTTTTCCAATGTTGTTCTTTTTGTCAACCAATTGACATCTTTATAAACTATATGACAATTTATTGGCATGTTTTACAAATATTGTTTTAAACAAAGTTCAATAAATTGTGCTAATGGTTTGGCCTTAAACTTGAAATAATGTCCAAATATTTTAAAACTTGAGTTAATTAAGGATTTCAAAAAATAACTTTAAAAAGGTGATTAACGTAACCTTCAAATTATTTTTAACTATTCTTTTGGTCGCTTATTTAGTAATTAAATGAAAATTTCATTCAACAAATTATTACAAACAATTAAAAAAACGCAACATTTCCACAGCAAACAAAATTGCCGCGATCCCAAATAAACTCGCACTAATTAATCCAATCATTGCAAAATTCCAGAGTTGAATAGCTTTAGGCCCATCCTCCTCTTTTTTGAATCCCAGCTCTTTTAGCGCTTTTATAACAAATTGGGCAGCATCCTCCTCAATTTCCCCCTCCTCATTTACAACTTCTTCATCCTCATTTTCCTCATCTTCTGATTTCTGATAGTTATAAAATCCCACAAAAAATGCTTCCGCGATTCTTCTCCAAGCAACTTTCATGATTATGCTTTGATGTCGTTTCCATTGATCTGTAATTCCTCCGTTGGCAAGGCGACTAATTACTTTTAAAGTTGTTTCCGATTCTTTGTTACCTAAAAATATATACAAGAAAATCAGTTGGCATGACTATCCACATGTCATTTTAGCCATGTCATAAATGTCCGATATTTTTTCATTGTATTTTTGTCAATGTTAGTCTTTTTAGACATTTTGATAAATTGAAAATGTCATATTAGTATATCGTATTTTTTTGACATTTTCAGGTTGACATTTACAATGCCATCTAAGCTATTTTTTATACATTTTCAGTCACTAGACATCGTATTTGTTATGTCTTAACCGTCTGACATTCTATAATTGTCAAATTAGTCGTAAATGTCATGTTATAATGTCAGAAAAGTCATTAATGTAATTTTCAAATTAGACAATTTAATGGGAAAATAACAAATATGACATGCAAGACATTTAAATTCATGCCATGATAAATATACATCCCTAGGCATGGCCAAATATGATACAAAAATACATTTTTAATTACCCCTTGAATATTTAACACCCAAAATTCCACTTTCACCAAACTTTCTTCTCCTAATCCGTAATGTTTTATGCCAAATGTTTTGGTCATTGCATTTGCCATGTTGTCCATTAGCCCAGCATCCCCTAAAAGATTTATCCACCCTTCCCTCATATAAAGGGGATTGTTCCTTATTTCGGACGAGAAGTTGAATTTCCCCACCAACTTTTTGAATACAGCCCTTTTCTCTGCAGACGCGTATCCAAATTCTGCTTCAGAATTTAAAATTTCCGCCGGATCCAACTGTTTTCCCGCTGTCCCCTGTTGACCCACCACAATTTGTCTGGGGTCATCCGCAAGTTGCGCAAATGTTTTGGGATAATTCAGTTCCAAAGGCTCCACCAATGTCTCGATCAAGTTTCCTAGAAATTTTATTATATTATTTTTTGTGCAAAATATCCATACAGATTTTATAACTTTTGAATGTTGTGTGTCATATACTTAATATGAATAAATGTTTATATTAAAAATTCAAAAATTATATACCTTTATACATGGAAGTTATAAGGAGAGCGTACAAAAGCCAAGATGCGTAAATAATCCGAAATTTCCCCTCGGTCGGACCCCTGCCTTCAAGTTGTTCTACTAATGCTCGAAAAACTGAAAACTTTTTCCGAAATATTGCAAACATCACAAATGCAACAATCATGGTAACAACAGCCGTTTGCCAACCAATTGGTTTAATCATAATGAGAAGCATTTCAGTCCCAAATTCCGCGGGACTTTTGTAAGCCAGGAAACGGATTTCGTAGTTTTCCCGGGAATGTACCAGCTCGTAATTTTGAATATTCCCGCTCTGTCTTGCGTATGAAGTCAGGCTCAACTCGAGGTCGTTTTCGTTCCCGCCATCACACACTTTGGTGATATTTAGCCGATCAATTATCACTTTTGTGAGAAGCAGATGAAGACTTCGAACATTGTAGATGGCGCTGACGTAGTGAGGGAAAAGTGTGTAGTAATCCATAATTGTTGAGCTGTAGCGGGAAAGATCGGGAAGCGGTTGACCTTCGTCCACGTTTTTAGGGAGAAAGAGAGAGCGGGAAATTTTGAAACAAGGCTTGGCTTTCTGATGTGTGAATAATTGAACACAATTTCTTTGGAGGAGTCCCAAATTTTGAAACAACTTGAAGGCATTTGGACTGGTTGATATTCCAATTGTTAAGGGGGACTTTGTTAAGGAAAGTCCATTGTTGGAAATATTGACATTGTTAAATATCGATACGGGGAGAAAACTTAAAGAATTTTTTTGATTTATGTTTTTGAAATTTGTGTAGCAAAATGCAATTTTGCAATTTATACCTTGAATTGTATGACTCGAAATAAAATCAAAACCTTTTAAAATTGGCACAATAAAAATATAGAAAAGTTTCAAAATCATTGTGAATATGCAGACCCAAAGAAACTCGCAAAATTCAGTCTAGAAAATTTTCCATTGAAATTGCAATTCTAGCCTTTAAGAATTATATAATACAAATTATAAAACATAACAAAGAGTAAACAAAATGATAGCCAACGTCCGGCTTTTCCTGGGGCAATAGAAAGAAGGATTATGTAATATCCAAAACATGCAAAAACATTTGTTTTCAAAACCCACGCCAATATTTAAAGGTTACAAAATGTAAAATTAACAAATTATCTGTAATATTCCTTATGAAATGGAAACTAAGTTATCGCTTATCGTTTGTATTAACAAAGAAATTAAAAAATGACCTTCTTTCATTTCAAATGTAAAATTGTCATCACTTTTAAATCTGTTGCCATTAGTTTTGTATATTATATAATAAATATTTACTTAGAATTCCAAAACTACAATTAAGCGTATTTATTACAGATATTTCTCTCGTCATATTAAAAAAATATTTAACATAAAAAATAGTTATACTTTAATACTTGATTGTTAATAATCGATGCCTTCCGAAAATTTTTAATTTTTAAATAAATATCTCACACTTTAAACCCGATAAATTACAGCTTTGATTTGGAAAATGATTGCATATTTCCAATCTATTCCGTTGACGGAGAAAGTATAGATTTAATTAATTTAAAATCCTATCGCTATGACAACTAATAACACTTATATTCTTGCTTTTCGAACACAAACGAAGGATTGAATTTTCACCCGTGACCCGGACATTTTCCAAATGATGATCCGCACCCTTTACAACCAATCCGAAATTCCAACTTTCCCCCGAAATTTCAAAGCCCTTAATAACGTTGCCTTTTGAGCCTACAACGTTTTTTGTATTTTTAGCTCTCAAGTTGCAAATCTTGTTTCCATCTCCTTCTAAAATAAATCCGTATGCTCCTATAAAATTTTTGTTTTCGACGAACACAGAGCAATTTGAAACTTCATTATTTTTTGAACCCTCCCAAATCCCAATTCCTGCTTTTTTCGGATCAATAACTGTGATATTTGAAATCGAATTTTCCTCCCCGTGAATCTGAAGCCCGATATAACATCCGGAAATTGTGATATTTTGCAAAGTCGTTTGATTTGCACTCTCCTTCACATAAATACCACGAAACTCGTATTCCTTATTTTTGTCAAAAATAATTGAAATTCCATCAATTTTGCATTTCTGTCCGTAAATTGAAATTCCAATCGCTTGAGGTCTTCTGGCCATAATTCCCGATTTCTTTATTGCAATTACAGACCAGCCAATTTTTATCAGTTTTATGATCGCTTTTCCTCCGTTTTTCTTTCGGATTGTGAGATTTGTTTTAGATTCTGGAATTATGAATGGGGAATAAGTCCCGTCCAGTTCAATAACGTCTCCATTTTGGGCTTCATCAATAAATTTGGCAAGTTCCAACGAATCTCTGGGTTCTAGCAAATTTCTTGGTTGACAGTCTTTAAATTGCTCGGGAATCGGTCTGTAAAACACAAAATTAAATATAAATTAGTTTTAATTTGGGAAAACATTAACTTATTTACCCTCTGTCTGCAAAATACATCAACATTTCCAACGTTAATTCCATGTCAAGTATTTGAACAGGAGCCACAAATTTTATAAAATTTTCCATCCCGATTAATGGAAAACGAATTAGTTTTACTAATTCCCGGAAAACTGAAGCTCGTTCTTTCACATTTTCATCCTTCCACCTAAAATTATTTCAAGCCCAAAATTGAATTGATTATAAGATAATATAATTAATACATTTACCCCTTCAAGGCCTTAAACAATTCAATTTCCTCCACATCTTTCAAGTAATTTAAGCCCAAAATTGTTTCCCAAGTGCAAGCATCCATTTGGATCAATTCCTTTGAAAATGAGCTCAAAATTTCTCTTAAATGTCTGCAGAGTTTAAACTAATTAAAAACATTCATCGATAACCATAAAAATATTGGACTCACTTCTTTATAAAATTGAAAGCAGTTTCCCCACATTTTCCATCTTGGATCAGCCGAGATTTTTCGTATATTTTGATACAATTTCCCAAATTCAGCTTATCAATTAATTCCCAGTCGCACAAAGCTTTCAATTTTCTCACTTTATAATATTCAGCCAAAAAAATAAGCTCCAGCCAAAAATCGACGCTCAAATCATCATTTAATTCCTCCGTGTAAAGAAACTACAACAAAGAGTTTTAATTTAATTGTATTTGAATTTCGGTTGCATTACCTTTATAAACATTTCCACTGCGCAAACGCCTACGCCCGGCGGAATTTTAACGACATGGCGCCCTCGACCTATATCTTCCATTCGCCGTCTCAGCTCGCTGGCCATTACTGATGACATTTCGACAAGGATATTTTTGTGGGTACACAGTCGCTTAATTTTTTCCTTGTCTGTCACAAGAAGGTCAACATCCGGGCAACTTTCTTTTTTGAGCATGGCGTAAAGTCGACGTTTTGAGGCCAAATTATAGTCCTCCTCCCCTGTTCGTCGTCGTTTATTTTGGAGGGGACAAGCCGCGTTGGAGGCTCGACGGTTAGCCATTTTTTCGGCACAATTAAATATTTTTATTCTCCTATAACTGGATCCTAAAGCAGAACACGTGCGGATAAAAATAAACACTCCAGTTTCGCGGTTTGCGCAATTCAAATAAAAATTCCTTATGTTGCATGAAAAAGAAATGCTTCATGCAAAATCCGGACATCGACGGGAATAAAAAGTCATGTCTAAATAAAGAAGAAAAATGTCATTGAAAAAAATCATAAGCAAAAAACTCAAATGTGGCTTCATAATTAAATACTTTTTAATATTTCTAAGATGTGAAATTTAAGTCCAATTTGTGTATCTATTTACCTGCGTTTAATTACATTTTTATAGATATCAAAGAATCAAAGCAAAGTATACTTACTTAAATGAAACATGCTTTAATTTTCAAATTTCAAGTTAGGGAAATGTTATATTATGAAGAATGAATCATAATTTTAATATACGTATTTAATAATTTATATTACAACTAGAAGAACCTGCGGACCAAAGCCCGCAAATATTAGTAGATTCCCGATTAAATATTTCGTAATTTTCCCTTGTCGAAAAATGCATGCAAATATGTTTGCATGGAATGTAAACAAAGAGAGAGAGAAATGAGTGAAACGGGTAGCAGTGGAAGCAGTGGGACTGCTCTGAAAATTTCGAAAATTTCCCTTTTGAAAATTTGATTGAAAAATTGACTTCAATTAAATTCTCACTTACCCGTTTATCCATAAACTTGTTTAACTTTTGGCTATTGAATTAGCCATCTTTGACAATAATCAGGAAGGAAGCGTTCTATAATTTATTTGAAGTTAAAGATGTCTTAGTTAAATTGTCAATTGGGTGATTATTTTTATTGCTAAATTGTTTTGCCATTTTTTATTTAATGTTCAACTCTGCGTATTTACAAAGCATAATTTTAAAACATGGCACCACCGATATTCAAATATTAATATCCCTAATATAATTACGAATTAACTATTTAAAGATAAGTTAAATTGAAATAATTTAATGTGCGCATGTTTAAAGATTTTAAACGTAATTAATATTTTTCATATTTTCCTCTATAATTTCTTAAATTGAGTGGGAATTTAAATTTTATTATCCCAGCATTTTAACCTCAATTTTTGCGGAAAGGATCATTTAAGTTCATGTTGTAATTTTAAATTTTATCGGATAAAATCTGAGCATATTTGAAATCCTTTAAAATCACATTTAATATATCAATAAGCAACGTACTTTTTAGAAAGACATGTGCAATTTTAATTTTTTTTGTGATAACAACAAAAAACAAGTAATAACAAAAAAAAGTTTTTATTTCGTGTTTGCTTGCCGAAATTAGATTTTTTTTATATTATCCTTTTAAATTGCAATATGGATAATTGATAGCCAATCAAAAGCCAATACTTAATATACTGCTTCCATTGTTTAGCCTATTTTTTTAAGTAATGATTTTACAGGGCAAAGGCGGTATTTCATCACGTTTCTTTTTCTTTGCAAACTCCTTTCTCTGATCAAGGCAAAAAGATTGGCAGCTTAGTGGCCAAGGATTTGGTTTTCCTACTAGTGATGCCGGCATTTTAAATCCCTTACAATTCCCTTTCTTTCCCTCACATTCATCCCAGCATTTTTTTTTGAAATTCGTCTGCTTCTGCTTCAATTTCTTTAGCTTCGGATATGGATTTTTTCCCTTCTGGATTAGTTGTCTATATAATATTTTATAGCCATGTATTTAATTGGAACTGCTTTGCTAATTGTTAGTTTCTTACTGTGAGAGCAAGCCAAATTAGTAGCCCCCCAATAATTGCTTCAATCCACCAAAATTTGAGTGATGTTTCCATTTTATTTGAAAATTTTCTTCCCAGTGCAAGTGGCAAGTAACATTAAAATCTTTTCTTTTGTGCAAAACTGTCCTCACGTTCTTTGAATTGTGCAGAAAACAATGGAACTCAGTTTCTTTTGTTTGGCTTAACATTCTATTACAAGCACGGAAATGGCGACAGTTAAAATGTTGTTTGCTAATTTTTTCCTGTATGCCATTAAACGCTTGGTTTATGTAACCGAAATATTAAAATCATTTTGAGAGTGATAACCAACAAATGGAAATTAAATGGACTCAACATCTTTTACTTAGTTTACATACAAGCAACGAAATTCAGATAATTACATGATTTTTATTGTAGTCTGATTTTCTAGCATTCCAAAAGTAAATTATAAAGGTTCATTTTGTCTCTGCCTTAATCATCAATTTCTAAAATTATTATTATAAATTACAATATTTGCAGTTATTTATATTGATAGCATTTTTCTACTTGGTTCTTCCAAAAAAGCTAATTAATGTACTAATTTAATTAATTTGTAATTAAATCGCACAGCTTTGGTAATGGTAGACCATGAAATTTACTAAACCTGAAATCTCCACTCCGAGATTCGCAAAACGAATGACAGCTTAATCCGAAAGGATCCTTAGTTTTTATTATTTTGGGCCAAAACTTTTCCTTACTATACCCCTTACCCCTTACATTTCCCGTCTTTCAGCTTGCATTCGGATGTGCAGTCGTTTTCAAATTTCTGGACTTCTTTATCAAGTGCGATTGTTTTTTCCATAGCTGTGGATTGTGGATTCTATTTAATTTTTTTTTAAATTGTTAAAAAACCACAAAATCAAGTACTTAAAACTCTTTAGTTGCAATTGTTAATTACTTACTGTATTAGCAGAAGAAATTAAAAGTCCTTCAATAATTGCCCCAATTAGCCAAAATTTGAGGGATATTTCCATTTTGTTTGCGATTTTTTGAGACAATTTGAAGCTGGCACAAGTGGCAAGTGCAAAAATGTTAATTTTTTAATTTGTGGGGAGAACAATGAAGCCCAGTTTCTTTTGTTCCTAACCTTCTGCAACTTATGCAAGCCCGGAAATTTAGACAATTAAACTATTTTTATGTTTGTAATCAAGTAATTTTTGTAATCGATTTTAACTACGTGTAAAATAAATGCAGATTATATAATTAAACTAAATGCGGTTGAGTGTGTGCCAATATTTTTCAAAGAGAAAGATCAAAGTTGAGAGTCCCATCATAAAAATGAACATGATGAACGGCACCGCCAAAGTTTTGAGAGATGCGGGTTGCACCTCAGGAAACTTTCCCGCCACGCCCCTTGCTTTTCATTGTTGTACACGAAATTGTAATTTGGGAGGTCATTAAAATTTTTGGGACCATTTTTTTCAGCCATTCACCAAAATTTTCTTCAAAAAATAATAAATCGTTTTTATAAAAATATTAATTCGACAAAACTAAATTTAATTTCCCAGTTTCATTTATGAACAATGCAATGCAATAAATTCTAACTCAACTGTTTATCCATAAACTTGTTTAACTTTAGGATATTAAATTAGCCATCTTTGACAAGAATCTGGAAGCGTTCTATAATTTATTTGAAGTTAAAGATGTTTTAGTTTAATTGTCAATTGTATGATGATTTTTATTGCTAAATTGTTGTGCTATTTTTTATTTAATGTTCAACTCTGCGTATTTACAAATCATAATTATACAGCATGACATCTCCGATATTCAAGTATTAATATCCTTAATATAATTACGAATTAACTAAAGATAAATTAAACTGAAACAAGTTAAAACGTTAAAAAAAACAAGTGAAACAGATGAAAAAACGTTTTAAGCATAGTTAATATTTTCAACATATTTTCCCTTACAATTTCTTAAATTGAGTGGGAATTTAAATTTTATTATCCCAGCATTTTATTCTCAATTTAAATATACGGAAAGGATCACTTAAATTCACGTTGTAATTTTAGATTAAATCCGTTAAAATCTGAGCATATCCCTTAAATCAATGAGAAACTTAATTTTTAGAGACACTTGGGATTTTAACATTTTGTTGTGATTGAGCAATGACAAAAAAGTATTTATTTAATTCGTGTTTGCTAGCCGAAATTATATTTTTTTTATATGTTTCTTGTAAATTGCAATTTAGATAATTGATAGCCAATACTTTATATATGCATTTGATGAACTACTTCCATTGTTTAACCTGATTTTTCTAAGTAATGGATTCACAGGGCAACGGCACTTGTTGATTCTTTTTCTTTAAAACAAATTCCTCTTCCCGTGAAGCGCAAAAATAGCGGCAGCTTTGTTTCCAAGGATTTTGTTGTTTTGCTTGGTTCTGCGACATTTCAAATCCCTTACACTTCCCTTGTGTCCCCTCACATTGATCTACGCAAGCTTTGCTAAATTCTTTGGCTTCTTTTTCAAGTTCGGAAGTTGCGCCTTCTGGATTATTAGTCTATAGAATATTTTAAATCAATGCAATGCAATTGCAGCTCTGATTGCTAGTTTCTTACTGTGACTGCAAGCCAAATTAGTAGCCCCCAAATAATTGTCTCAATTAACCAAAATTTGAGTGATATTTCCATTTTTTGGGAATTTTCCTCCCTTGCTTTCTAGGCTAAATAAGTGCAAGTGGCAAATAACATTAAAATCGTTTCTTTGGTTGTGCAAAACTGTCGTCACGTTCTTTGAATTGTGCAGAGAACAATGGAAGTCAGTTTCTTTTGTTTAGCTTAATATTCTATTACAAGCACGGAAATGGTGACAAGTAAATTAACCGTTAAAACGGACACAACGAAGGGGTGAAACAATGTTCTTTCATCTCTCTGTAAGTTAAGACCCTAAAAAGAGATGAGGGGGTGATGAGAGACAATTTTAAAGGTCGCCATTTTAAAAGACAGAGCCATTTGGCTTCAGAACTTACTAAAGGGCCATTTTGCCCCTTGGGGGACTTTGGCATGGGGCCAATCGTAAGAGTTTTGCGGGGGCCATCTTGGTTTCCCTAGCCAAAACATTTATAAAAAAAATAAAAATACAACTTTTTTTAGATTTTTTAAAAAGTTTTAACCTTTTTTACACCCTTTTGACCGTGACCCGTGGTTGCCATCTCCAAACTTGTAAACACTCAAAGTCTCACAAAAAGTCAATTTGATTGAGAGTTATCGTGGGAACGGACAGACAGACAAATAAAGCAATCTTTTTAAATAAATAACACGCCCTAATAATGATAAACTTGATCCTTAGTGAAACATGGGGATTTAAATTAATTAATTTAAAATATAGTACTCTCACAATTACGGATAACTTGATAGGCAATGAATAGACAATATTTATTCTAGTTATGATTCATTTTGCGGTATCGAGGATTAAGCTTGACAATAAGTGTATAAGTTTATTGTTGCAATATTTCGGACGAAACAGGTTCCTTCGTCAGGCAGACAAATATTAGAAAGAATTAAATAGAATACATTTACATAATATTTATAATATTTATTATTATCCAATATATATTAAACTTCCAGCAAAGCTAATCAATGTACTTAATTAATTAGTTTATGAATTAGCAAGGTTTTAGTTCTGGTCCTCCATCCCCTTTTTTTTACTAAATTCCTTTTTGCGGCTCGAGCAATAACCAAAGCAACTTGAATCCAAAGCCTCCTTTTGTGTTGTATCTTTTTTTTGGATGTTTTGACATCCTAAATCCCTCACACTTCCCTTCACTCTCCTCACATTCAGCCCTGCATTTATTTACAAAATCCTGGAGTTCCTTTTCATGTTCAGCTCTCGAATCAGTTTTGGCATGTGGATCATTAGTCTACATATTTGAGCAAATTATTAAGAAACTACAAAGAAAATTATTACAAGAGTTTATATTACAGCAGCGGCAAGGGAAATTAGTAGTAGTCCTCCAAAAATTGCTCCAATTACCCAAAATTTAAGTGAAAGTCGCATTTTAAAAATTGTAATTTGTGACTAATTTCTTCCAGATTTCGTTTTAATTTGGAATTTGGAGGAAATGCAAGTGGTTATAAATGTTTGGCATTTATTTTATTGTGTTAAGCCATTAATTTATCCAATTGTGCAGGAAACAATGAAGCTCAGTTTCTTTTGTTCCTAACCTGTAACTTATGCAAGCATATAAAGCATATGAAGAGGGATTTTTAAAATTATAAAATTAATTCAGATATCAAACTATTAAACGAGTTAAAGTAAGTTAAGTTGAGGTTATTCGAAAAAAAGTTCAGCCCTTTAAAAAGCTTGCAATTGTTGAAATTTTTCAACTACTAAACATATGAATTGCAAAAAGACCCACAATTATAAATTCAAATTTTTCAAATAAAAAATTGAGAGAGGGCAATTAATAATTTCAACAAAGGACAATTTTAATATTTCATTTGCCTATCATTTCAATGCTATACTTTTAATTTTTAAACGGCTGTTCATCTTAAAAATATACATTTTATGGAAATTAAATATCTACACATTTCATTCATAATTTCCAAAATTGAATGAGACTTTGAGTTTTGTTTTCCAAAATTTTAACCTCAATGTAATAAACATTAATGTCGCTAATCAGAAAAATAATTTTCCGTTATCTCTTTTAAATCTCTGCTTTTGAAGAAAGGCTGCAATTTATTTAAAAATTTAAAGTGTTGTTGCTGTTAATTGTTACATTATGTTTTATTAACATATTGATGTGCTAATTATATTTTATGTTTACATTAAATCTGTTAATTTTACTAAACAATCATTAGTTAATAAGGTAAGCCTAAATTAATTTTGTATTTGCATTTGTTCAACTAAGTCTAAGAAATATTTTTTAAGTTTTCTGTTTAAACCATAGATGGCAATAGCAAAAACACAGGATTTTTTTTTAAATTCACAGTAAAAATCAGCAATTTTCAATATTATCTGTTAATTTTGGAGGCACTTATTCGCATGGCTTTATGTTGGTTACTGATTCTCCCTTTTTCAATTTTTTCTTGAAACCATTTTTTACGCCACGACAGAAATCATGGCAGCTTTTTTCCAAAGTATTTTTACCTCCTGTCATTGGATCAGACAATTCATATCCTTCACATTTCCCATTTGTCCCCACACACTGTTTTATGCAGGCACCAAAAAAATCTTCAACCTTTTTTTCAATTTCAGCTTCCTTTGCTGCGTAGGTTTCTTTATTACTAGCCTAATTAAACATATTATCACAAATTCTCAAAGAAAATATCAAAAGCTTGGGTTAATTACATACTGTTGCTATCAGGGAAATTAGTAGTCCTCCAAAAATTGCTCCAATCAACCAAAATTTTAGTGAGAGCCCCATTTTATTCAATTTTTTGGGAATGTTCCTTCCGATTGAGATTAGTGCAAGTGGCAATTAACACTAAGTATTGCTTTGTAATACAAAACTGTCATATTCTATTTTTAAAAAGAACAATGGGCTCAATTTCTTTTGTTGGAGTTTAACCTTCTATTACATAAGTATGCATTACAAGCAGAGAATTTCTGGAAATTAATTGATTTTTATGCCTTATTGTGAACTAATTTTCTAGCATTCCATCTAACAATTAATTCAGCGCATTCATCTCGATCTGCGGTTCAATGCGGTTCAATGTGTGCCAATATCTCTCAAAGAGAAAGACCAAAGTTGCGACCCCCATCATAAAAATGTACATGATGAACGGCACCGCCAAAGTTTTGAGAGATGCGGGTTCTGGTTCCGGGAATTTGTCTGCCATTTTCCTATCTCTTTCATTGTGGAATAGGAAATTATAGTTAGGAATATCATTGAAATTATAGTCCCAATCTTTGAAATCTTTGGCCATTTCTTTGTGTTTTCCTGCCAAAAAGTTTGAGTTTGAGCCCACTTTCCACATGTCATAAATCCCTGATTCAACCAACGATGCCATTGTTTTTGATGTCACTCTATAAACAAATGATTTTTTCATCGTGACATATTTTGGATCTGAATATGGAATTTTGCCCTTGACATCATACACATAAGTGTTATTAATCATTGCAGTGTTCAATCGACCAAATCCTTTAATTAGACTTTCTCTTGCCAAAATAGCGTATGTGGAGTTAACAAGATCATTTTCGCCATAAAACGCGCCCAGGAATTTTAAATTATTGTTAATCAACATGTCCAACGTTTTGTTAACCCATTCCCTGTTTTTATATTTTTCTCCATACCTCAATATCTCGGGAAATACTTTTTTATCAAAATATTTCCAATCATCAGAGTCATAAACTGGTAGCATGATTTGTAGCCTTGATTCAGCCAATTCTTCCAAATTTTTTGGGAACATGGGATTGCTGCTGGTGGACAAATAAGAGTACAATTCTCCCTGATAGAATGTTTTGAGAAACGTGGTCAATGTAAACCACAAGATTAGCAGAAATGCGGCTTTCCTTCTCAATCTAACAGCCAAACTCCCCGCATCTTGATCTAAAATCAGAGCCAACATAATCAATCCAATTTCTGGCAGA
>JAQIXN010001543.1:0-17379 GCA_034698145.1 Proisotoma minuta
TTTTATCGATGGATGACTTAAAGAAAATTACTCTGGAAACAGTCCAAAAAAAGTTGATCGACATGTGCAACAATCAGCATCTCGGGGCCGGTACCGAGTACGAGATCTTTGTCCACAAGGAATCAGTTTCTCTCTTTCGGGTGAGATTTCAGAGCCGATGTGCCAGAAGAAAAGTCCATAAGGCTTGGATCAAAGTGGGTTTGAAGGGATTGACTCTTAGTACTGAACTTGTAAAACGGGATCGGGATCTTAATTAAGGTGATAAACTAAGATTCGACCGTCACCAGAACTCGGCGACATAGAACATTTACTTTTCTTGGTGTTTCAATAGATTACGCTAGAAATGAAAACAAAGTACTCCATCATCATTTGATGATGGAGTTTTGGAACAGCCAAAAGAGCTCATTGTTAATCCTTTGTTGTTGAATACTTTCTTTGAATTATTAAATCGCCACACCAGGATAGAAAATAAACTCAGATGTTTTAAATCGAAGGACTTCAGCCCTCCAAAACTTTAATCTCAAACCAACAAATTAATAAAAGAAAATTATTCTCCCAGAACTATAGCTATTTTCAAGCTTCCTCACAGCGAATTAAAAAATTGTTATACACAGAGTGGTTTTTGTTCACAATACAAGGAAACCCAAATCCTTGGACACTTTTTTGACTTTTTTGACAAAATTATGGCTTTGATAAAAATTTTCAGAAATCTCAAAAAATATTTTTTGACTTTCGGTGTGTTTTTGAGTTTTTTGTTAAAGTCTAGTTTTGTTTAACTCACTTCTCGTCTTGTCTCTGTCTGTGTTTTGTTAGTCGTTAGTTTTGAAGCTACATAATGGTTGCAACACGAAGAATGACCAAAGATGAGAAAGTTTGGATCAACGATACTTTTGCAAGGACTAATGAATAGGTTAGGGGAATTGTAAATGGTTGGCCATTCCAGACCCCACCCCCAGGAAGAGCTTCTATTTATGCAATTAGAAGAAAGTACCTCGACACTGGATCTGTCCAGAACAAGAAACCAGGAGGAAAACCACGAACTCGAAGGAAGCCACAAAATCGAGCAGTAATTCGTCAATTAATCGCTCAAAATCCAAATATCTCAACAAAATAAATAGGAAGAATCACTGGAATATAAAATGAAGCCCTATATCCCCCGTGGTGTGCAAGCTCTTCTCCCTAATGATCCTAATTCAAGGTATGAAAAAATATGATAGTTTTGAAGTTTGTAATCAAATGCATTTTGTAGGGTTAATTTTGCACTGGATTACTTGAATAAAATTGGCCACAAATTCAATAAGTCACCAACAAACATGGTGGAGTGACGAAGCGACATTTTTCACAAACGGAATGATTGCAATGATTGCGTTAGGGATAAAGTGGATTGGACGTGGGACAAGGCAAGTTGGAAGTTTAGCATGGCCACCAAGGTCTCCGGATCTCACTCCCTGCGATTTCTGGTTGTGGAATTATTTGAAGAATGAATTTTATCGTCACTCCCCATCAACGCTATCTGAACTTAAATCCAGCATCTCAGAAGCTTTTGGAAATTTGACTCTTCAAATGATTTCCAATGCGTGCGAATCCAGTGTCGCCTACGACTCCAGGGAAGACAAGTTGTATCTGTGGACCGTTAAGCCCATTGTCATTGTCCACAAACGTTAAATTTTCTTTAAAATCTGTATCCATTCTAAACTTTTTGTGAATGTTTTTAAATTATTAAGTTGTGAAACAACTTAATGAATTTGCACGAGTCGTCCTTCTGTCCGTCTGTCACTCTCGCGATAACTTTCGAACACTTTAACTTTTTTGTGTCCTGTTTTTAGGTTCTAACGCAATTCGTTCATTGGCAGATTAAGTTCGAACATGGGCGCTATCGGGCGCGCGCTTCAGGGTGAGCGACCACCGCGCACAAAGAACTTGAGTGACAACATAAGATAAATTTGGTATCGTTGGAAAGGTCTTAAAAAAGGAGTCCAACGGTACTAAATACGAATACGTTGCGTTGACCTAAACGGTCGAAAAACGGTCACAAAGAACCAAAAACACAAATGGGGTGTCTCAATAAAATTTGACGGGGAATACTAATTCGACATGCAAAATGACCTGTGACCTTGTCGTGAAGTTGTTTCACAACTTTTTTACACCGTCATTTACGGGCGTTTATTTGTTTTATGTTGCATTTGATTGTTGTGCATATGCATTATGTAAAATTGTGTGAGTTTCTTTGAAATATATCAAAAGTATCCAAGGATTTGGGTTTCCTTGTATTGTGAACAAAAAACCACTCTGTACTATTTATGCATCATATGCTATTTATTTAATTTATTTTTAGAATAAAATTTTAGTGAATTATAATTATTCAAGCTTAATCCTCAATGCGGCAAAATGAATCATAATTATAATTATTCGTGTAATTGGAAATGTTGAATAAAAGCACTTTTACAAATTAATTTTTCATGCAAATGATGGCATCCAACAAAGTCCAAAGTATTAGCCATCTCTTTCTCAAATCCTACACCACTCGTCTCATTTGAGCACCCATTACGTAATTTTCATGAAACTTTTCAAAAACTATGCTAACTTTGCTCTAGAAATTTAAAATGCTACCTTATCGCTTATAAGCCTTTTCACACTTTTCAAATCTCCCGCAGCCGCGAGAGTTCTTTCTCATCCGCGATAGTTTATCATACCTACCAACTTCCTTAAAAAATTCCCTTTCACAAGCGACTCTTAAAGGGCCCTTCAAGTAAAAACAAGCACTTTCGGGACATAGCACTTTGGTCACAGTTTGGCTGAATGTCCCTTGGTCCACTTGTGACATGTGACTTGTATTTTCGGGACGCAGACTCAGAATTGACTTCCACTCCTCTACTTTTCCAGCCGAAACTGCCGCATTGGTTTTCCTAATTTTTCTTCCAGTAAAGAAAATTCAAAATTTTGTGAGAAAAATCACAGCTTAAAAAAGATGGCCTTCTCCATTGCGCGCTGCTCCTCAAAGGTCGCAAGACTCGGGGGAATCCAACAGGTAAGCAAAGGCCGTGTAATAAAACTTATAGACAATAGAAGCAGTTCCAAATTATCCGGCATTTTGCAAATGTCTTAAATTGATAAGTATATGGACGATTAGGTGCAATGGGCAATTAATCAAGATTAAAATTAGTTGGGGGGCTAATGATTTTTATTTTTTAAAATAGATTTTGACCCAGTATGGGAGGTTTTAAGGGATTTTCGCAATGATCCCAAAAGAAAAGGTCAAAGGTTATCAGTTGCGTGAAATATTCGATTTTTAATTCTTTTTCGACATATTCGGCGCGAGTTGAAGCGCTTTAAGCGAGTTTGCTATTTTTAGATTTGTTCTTGTCGTCACAAAACTCAAATGGCAATTAGCCAAAATTAGCCAAAAACCGGAGACTATATTAAAATGTATAATAATTTACAAATTATTCTAGAAATTATGGATGCACACAACCCCTGCCTTCAACTCAGCAGAGATTTCTTCAATTCTAGAAGAGCGCATTTTGGGAGCGGCGCCAAAGTCAGATTTAGAGGAGACTGGGCGCGTCCTCAGCATTGGTGACGGTATCGCGCGTGTCTACGGTCTTAAAAATATTCAGGCTGAAGAGATGGTGGAATTTTCAACTGGGCTTAAGGTAAATTTCAGGAAAATTGGCATTAAAATTAAAACTAATATAAAATGTGCAGGGAATGGCCTTGAATTTGGAACCCGACAATGTCGGTGTCGTCGTCTTCGGTAACGACAAGCTCATCAAGGAAGGGGATATTGTTAAGCGGACAGGAGCCATTGTGGATGTCCCAATTGGTGACGAGCTGCTCGGCCGTGTTGTGGACGCCCTTGGAAATCCAATTGATGGAAAGGGCGCTTTCAAAAATGCAAAGAGGGCTCGTGTGGGAGTTAAAGCTCCTGGTGGGTTAATTTTTAATTTTAATTAAATTATTAGTTTGTTAATTTAAGACTAATTTTCAAATGTTTTTTTTTTTTTTGAAAAGGTATTATCCCCCGTGTCTCTGTACGAGAACCTATGCAAACCGGAATGAAGGCCGTGGACTCTCTTGTCCCAATTGGTCGTGGTCAGCGAGAATTGATCATTGGGGATCGTCAAACTGGAAAGACCTCTGTGGCTATCGACACAATTATCAACCAAAAGCGATTCAACGACGCTGGAGAGGAGAAAAAGAAGCTTTACTGCATCTACGTCGCCATTGGACAGAAACGATCCACCGTTGCCCAAATTGTCAAGCGGTTGACGGACGCTGACGCCATGAAATACACAATTGTCGTCTCTGCCACAGCCTCCGACGCTGCACCCCTTCAGTACTTGGCTCCTTATTCTGGATGTGCTATGGGAGAATTTTTCAGAGATAATGGAAAGCACGCCCTTATCATCTTTGACGATTTGTCCAAGCAGGTATGTAATTATTTGAAAAAAATGAAAAAGTAGAAAAAAGTTAATATGTTTTATTTTCTTCAGGCCGTCGCTTATCGTCAGATGTCACTTTTGCTTCGTCGTCCCCCAGGTCGTGAGGCCTACCCCGGAGATGTCTTCTACCTTCACTCCCGTCTTTTGGAGCGAGCTGCCAAGATGAACGAGACCCATGGAGGTGGTTCACTCACGGCGTTGCCAATTATTGAGACCCAGGCCGGAGATGTATCTGCATACATCCCCACCAACGTCATTTCCATCACTGATGGACAAATTTTCTTGGAAACTGAGTTGTTCTACAAGGTACAGTTGGATTTTTTTGGAGAAATGTGGTTTTTTCTAATTTACTTGGTTTGTCTGCCTACAGGGTATTCGACCAGCCATTAATGTCGGTCTGTCTGTGTCCCGTGTCGGATCTGCTGCCCAGACCAAGGCCATGAAGCAAGTCGCTGGTTCCATGAAATTGGAGTTGGCCCAATATCGTGAGGTTGCAGCTTTTGCCCAGTTTGGTTCTGATTTGGATGCTTCAACTCAACAACTTTTGAATCGTGGTGTTCGTCTTACTGAACTGCTTAAGCAGGGTCAATACGGTAAGTAATTTATTTAAAGGTAAATTTAGAAAAGGTTTATAAAAAACTATTTTATCGTAATAGTTCCAATGGCCATTGAGGAGCAAGTCGTCGTAATTTACTGCGGAGTGCGAGGGCATCTAGACAAATTGGATCCCTCAAAGATCACTTCTTTTGAGAAGGAATTTTTGCAACACGTAAAGTAAGTGGGGTCTATATACATATATCTGTGAAGCTAAAACTAATCTTTAATAATTTCAATCGCAGGGCATCCCATCAAGATGTATTGAAAGCAATTGCTGCCGAAGGACAATTGTCTGAGGCAACTGACGCTAAATTAAGTAAGATTGTAACAGATTTCATGGCCACCTTCCAAGGATAAGTCATCCACAATTAGCTCATGGGTGGTTAATAAAAGTATATAAATGTAATGTTAATTTAAAATTTAAATCTTAACTGTACTATCCAACAGAGTTAAATTAATTGGCTTAAAATTTATTATAGTAAATTTAGAGGAAACAAACCACGAATACTGGACTGTAGTCAACAACTTAATAAATAATTTTCCTGGAAATGCTCTTTTTCATTTTATTCCATCGATTTCATACATATGAATCGATTTTCTATAATTTGATAGGATTAGTTTATAGAAGCCCTCAATAATTTTGTTCATTTTGTCCCAGATTTTGTTGGAGTTTAGTGAAACTTGACTCTTTAAATAAGTTATGAACGCTCCAGTCAAATTACCCTTATAAAAATTACGGTTTATGGCCTTCAATTAATATTGGTCGTTAAACTTAAACTTTTCCGGTCCTAAGCAAAGACTCCTAGTCCCAACTCATAACAGTTCAACGGGAAAATGCTCAGCAAAACTTCCTCAACGCTCTTGCGATTTATTTGCAAATGGACTTCTTTTTTCGGGGGGATGCCTTTTGAATGGGACAGCCGACGATCGAAATTGGCAGCGACGCCAAGATCTTGGGCGAAATGGGCTGTTTATCTCGTTTACTATGCCCACTATGTATTATATAGTTGTGGAAAAATCCTACATCTGCTGTTGTACAAGAAAATTGAGAGGATTCGTCACCGTAAAGATGAAGAGTGGAAGGAGTATGCAGAGGACCCTTATTTCGTGGCCTATACCAAAGTCAAGGGCTTCCAAATGCTAATAGCTTTTGTGATCGCGGGACTATTGGCCTACAATACATCCAAGCATTTGAAGGAGATTGTCATCTTTATCAATAGTTTCATCAGATATTCGCAGCATTTCAGGAGTGAGTTATGTTCCTTGTCTCACTTTGCCTCAACTTTTTGTTTTGACTGGTCTCGTTTTGTGTTTTGTCTAAAATGTAATGCGTTAATTTTAAATATTTAGTTTAATTTGCTTCTTTGTTGTGATTGTTTAAAAAAGAAGTTTGATGTAAGTTTGATGTAAAACTCTTTTTTTCCAATTTGCTGCAAAATATGATATTTTTGTATGCAAATCGCAAATCGCAAATGAGCTTTGATGTCTCAACTAGCCCATCCAATTATGTATAAACTCTTTTCCAAAACATTTCAGACGCCTTCACATTCTCCCGACGACTTGGCGGTCTTGGTCGAAACCACAAAAATGGTTGCGAGCCGATTCTCAAGACGATAATTTTTCTGATGATGCTCTTGCCATTGTTGATGGCCGTGGCATATGCAAGCAATCCAAAGGACGACAGATTCTTGACGAGTCTCCTTCCGGACCCTTCAGTTCAACGACCTAGACTCAGAGGCATCATCTATGCCTTATATGTCGTCTACGGCCTAAGTCATCTTTGGTGCGTTTTTGCCGCACTTGCCTCTGTATTCTTCTACATTAGTGTGTGCATTCTTGTATCGTCAGTGACATTTCAGATGCTTCGGGAGATTCAGTAAGTAGCAGCCATTATTAGGAAAGATATCATAGGATATAGGCTTCAAACTTTCCCAAAAACTAATTTAAAATCAATTTATAATCCAACTTGATAATTTATACCTTTCATTTCAGAGGTGGTCATCAATGCTACAAAACGCGACCTCTGTTGCGTCGTCCCCCGCGCCTGTCCCAAGTCTACCGCTCCCTCCAACTCCAGACGCTGTTGATGAACCAGGCGCTCACATCATGCAACTTTCCCCTCAAATATTGCGCCCAGCAAATGGCAGGACTTTCAGCCTGCCTCCAAATAAAATTCCACCGGATGGAAAACGCTCTTTCACGATTGTTGCTGTTGCTGGGCCCTCAGGCTTATCTCTGGCTGTGGCTCCTTCTTCTTCATCTTTATGGACAGTTGTGGTCAAAATCTAGAGGTACTGTGGGGTCATGGGACTACCTTCGACTTAAAGTGTATGGGGAATTTGCATTTCTGAGAAAATTTCGAAAATCTGCCACTCCCCTCAAGGTCAAGATTGGAAATGCCTATTTTGTAAAACCCAACAGGGTTCTTGTGACGATAAATGCTGTCTTTAGGTCAACGCTTAAAATGTTGTTGAGTGTGCAGAAAAGGATCAAGTAACCTTTAAGTTTTAATATTATTGATTTTAGATTGAAGGATTTGTTTGCTAAAGTTTATTTGTATAAAAATCGAGCATTTAAAAAATAAATAAGTTTGTTTTTGTTAAGTTTAAACAATATCGATCCATTGTTCATGTGGATTAACTCCAAAATTATTGGGAGGAGGTAGAGCTTCGTGGAAGTTGTAATCGTAATATTCGTCATTGCCGTAGCCTGACCATGATGAGGGATATCGGTGGTGATTGTAAGACGGGTTCGGTGGATGGTAGTAATTGTAGCTTGGATATTGATCTAAGAATTAAAAAACAATAATACTAATTTAAGATAACAACTTTCAACAGCTTAATTAACTTACTAACTTGTCTTGAGTTGTCTGACAAAGAAAATGCTTTTCCTTGACTTTGTAAAAGCGGGTTTGACGGGTCGGAAATTTTTAGTGAGGGGGGTGTTTGACATGGAGTTTAATTTTCGAAATTTTGACATCTGCTTCTTGCTGACGGGCACAGCGTCTCGAAAAATTGTCCATGTCACGGTCTCTGTACAAGGTGGCGTCGTAAGGGATCCTGCATATCTGTAATTTTCAAAGATTGGCGTTAGATGGCGTTATATAGAAAACAATTTACGTTAGATGGCGCAATTTTCACTAACCTAAACATCCTCATCCTCTTTGGGAGCAAACTCGTCAACGTAATTTTCGTCGGATCTTTGCTACGGACAATGTCCCCGGGATTGGTCACATTGGCAGCTAGGTTCAAAATCGGAGTCAACAACTTGTTGTCATTTGGACTTAGATAAAATAACACACTGAGTACAGTAATTTTAGTAGGATCTTTAACTCCCTGATGCACCATGTGCATTTCTAAAGGAAACGATTTCCCGCTAATTAAATGTTCCGAACCAACCAAATTGTTTGGCCCCCAGTGGAAATGGAGTTGAGAAAAATAATAAGCACTTTCTCCCAATCCATCTCCAATAAGATAGCATTTACTTTTAGCGTCAGCATTGACCAGAACTTGCAATGTGTGTCCTGTATTTTTTACGAAGAAGGATTTCGGAAGGGCGTAATTTTTATTAATCTTGAGCCTCGTGTTCTGACTCGTTCTCATTGTTAGTTTTGCCGTCGGGATATTTATTGGACTTTGCCTTAAGCCTGAAGAACACTTTCCCGGCCACTTGGACGGTCCACAACTTTCCTTGTCATAGCACCAATCTTCAAAACTGGCTGCAGCCGTTGGGCCACCAGATTCCGACTCGGTGGTTGGGACAGCAATTTCGTTAGGTTCCGTGGCGTCTTCGTCAATTGACCAAGGGTCTTCGTCTACGAGGACTTCTTCCGTGGTTGACAACTGGGGGCTGACAAATGAAACAGCGTCAAAGAGTACGATTGAGATGAGGATTAGTAATTTCAATTTAACTCGAGGTTTGAAATGTTGCAATGCTTTTGCACACATTTTGTGTCGAAGGCATATTTATTTTAGGTCTTTTTGGGCGTGAGCAATGTTTGACACTGAATGGCAACTGATGGTTATGATGTCCTATATTTTAAATGCTATCTGAGCTGTTTGCGTGTTTTATGGAAAAAATTTCATTCATATTCCTATCAATTTGAAGATCAAGCTTGATTGCTATATTAAATAAATAGTTTAATAGCATGTTTTGAGTTTCAGTTGACTTTGGACACATGCGGTGACAATTTTTAACCTCGAATTTTGCATGACATAACTTCCTATATATTTACCAAAAATGAAAGTTAATACTTGACTAGATACTTTTATTCGCTTGATTTTCAAGATGTCGGGAAAATTCAAAATATAACCCCTTTAATGAGTGAGTCAGTCAGTACAAAAGAAAGAAACATTTTTTTAGAAATTCATTAGCAAACAAACCAATTAACCTTGAAATTGCATGGGGTTGCAATTTTTATTCCTGTGCAACTTGTGCAACAAAAATAGCAATTAAAATTATTGCCCGTCATGTTACGTCAACTTAATTAAGAGCCACGGTCGAAAACCAAAAGCTCATGTTTAATTTTTTCATTGTAACGCGTTTAATTGAGGTTTTTGGGTACATTTTTTCAAGTTCCTGTCTGGACCTTTAAATTGTATCAATGGCTTAATGAGTTTGCACTTGGAGGTTCAGGGTCAGTTAAAAAAATGCATTTTTACTGAAATTGACCCTTGAAAATCCTACCATTTATTTTTGTAATATAAATGGTATAAAATGTTGCAGGAAATATTTATTAGGAAACAATGTTATGAAATCAATAACCAATTAATTGAATCATTTCATAACAATGTTTGAAAATATCGTTCAATGTGACTTGTCATGTATCATGCATTTTGTTCGTGTAGAACAAATCGATAGCATCTTTATAAAGTTAAAGCGCAGTTTTTCTTTTATTTCAATTGACATGCAATTCAAACAGAAAATGATTCTGATCCTGTAGATAAATTGAGATTTGTAATAATATTACGTCTTATTTAGATTTTGAGTCCTTTTGGCAAAAGTTTAATATCTGTAAAATGTTATTTGTGTCAAGGGACAAAAACTTTTAAAGATGTAAGTTACTTAAGGCTATTTTTGGTCCCTTTTATTTCGTTTGTGTGGTCGTCATAAATGTCAGGTTTATGACTGTAAATGTTTATTAGGCCATTTGAAGTAGTTTTAAAATGTAAATGGTTGTTTAATTGGTTGAAGTGCAGCGGAAATTGAGATTACTTTAATCAGGTTTAAATAGTTTTAGGCTCATCATATTGAAACCATTTGGGCGGAGTTAAACCCAAAAGTTAAGGACTCAGCTAAAAGTCAATTGAGCGAGAAAATTTAAAACTAAGATATAATTTATCTATCTTGGGGTAAAGGGAAGGGCTCTTTTAAATATATTTCGCATAAAGAATCGATAGCAAATAGTATATAAATACAATAAAATTACTAACTGTTATTATTTAAGTAATTGAACGAGAATTGCAAAGCCAATGTAATTAATGCACAAAGCAAAAGATATTTAAATGTTCTTGTTCACATATCTTCTAAACTTTTACAGAGATACACCAACGTTAAATTACACACAAAATAAGAATAATCATTACGTCTAAATTTTGAAGCTGTTGTTTCCCAACAAAGTACGGCCAAGTTTTTAGTTTGTATCGTTTTGACGCCGTCTCATTTCTTACCAAAAACTGAACTGCTTTAGAGCAACTTTGATCTTTTAATCTGGTTATTCTGGTTGTTGAAAAGTGAAAAACAGTTTTAAATATTTCAATTCATAATTCGCTTTAAATAAATAAACACAAGTTTAAAATTATTCGTTTTTATTAAATGCCAACGTTTATCATTAATTAGTGTAATTTCGACGCCGTTTCAATTTTGCTTTAAAACTATCTATGCACATATAAGTTACTTATGTAGATTGTAAATTTGTAATGTTTACTAATCTGCTTATGACCTATATGCTAATATAGCATCTACAGAAAATGACAATAATTTCTTTTTCTCAACTGCCCCCTCAACTGCCCCCTCTGAGGACGAAATGGATAGATTAAGTCCCTCAGTATCATTTAAATTTAAATTCAGTTCACTTTCACTCTCGGACTCTGAAGACTCAATTTCAATGTCACTTTCGTTCCCCACTTTTACCGGTGGGTGGGGTTCCATTCCGATGATTGGCAGTTGGTGTGGTCCATGAGTCAAAAGACTAGAATATGCCAGGAGGGAGTAGTAATAGGAGTACGAAGGTATCATCTCACTTTCCCCCAAAGAACCACACCCCCTGAGTAATTCTGGATCTGCAAAAGTTCGACGACGTCTCAATCTTTGATTGTTCCAAAAACTTCCAAACTCCTCTGGGCTTTGCTGGAAGAGTGGAAATCGCTTAGAAGCACAACTCTTTTTAATTGAAGCTCGAAGGTTGGCAAGCTTTTGAGTTTGAGCTGGGGCTTTTACAGGCTTTTGATCACTTGTGGAATCTGGTGATTGGCCTTGACCTAAACCTTTAGTTTTTGCTTTTTGACTTAGTTGCTGTCTAAATGGAAAAAAGTGAGGATTTTTTGAAAGATACTAAAAATTATTTTAAATGATGTAAAATTTAATCTTGTAGTACCTTCGAAGCGCAACTTGCGCTGCCATAATTCGTTGCCGCTCCGCTACAAGTTCGCACATTTCGCAAATGCATTCTTTCCACCTGTAAATTGTAACATTTTAAATTGTTTACAACTAAATTTTGTATATTTTGTTTTATACCTGCACATTTTTTTATGACCTCTGAGACAGGAGATAACACCGTGATTTCGACACCGAGCACATTTCGGCGTCCGAAGACTGCGTCTTCGTTTTATGGGGGAACTGTTTTTGGAAAGGTCTTTTTCATAAAATTCTAAGCTTTTTAATTCCATATCTGAAATTGCTACAACGGATAACGGATTTACTTTGAACAAGTTTTCAAATAAGGAAAGCTGTATCGTATATTATTGAGACTTGGTTGAAAAGTTCGGAAGTGTTGCACTTGACTCAACGACTGAAAGTGAACTGGGAAGGGAACCCAGAGATCAACTCTTTAAATCTTTAAACGTGTTGGACCTTTTGTTTTGAAGTTCCATTCCCATATTGAGATTTTTGAACATCTTATAGATTTTAAAAACTTTTACAACTCGAAAAACGAATTTCGTAAACTAATTGAGAATTTAATAGCCTCATTTCAAAGCGTTTTTATATTTTGGTGCACATGATATTATTTTTTATAATGACAGTTGGAGCAACATAAGCAGTATGATTTTTTATGCAGATTCTTAAAACTTTTTAAATTGATTATTACAACAATTTGTTGGGTTTTATTTAGTTTGATGAACTCCAACACTGGAAATGTTCCTCGGTAATTTCAAATGCGCTGTTAAATTGACAGATACGATGGGTTTTTGGGTTTTTGGATGGGTGTGCACTTTAAATGATCCTAAAACAATTTGGGAGTGGTCGTTTCCTACCTACCCTTCAATTTCATGTCACTCTTGAAGCATGGGAAAATTTAAGGTTACGGACTTGTGCAGCTAAATTCTTTCGTAAGTCATTTGATCTCATTTGTTCCTGTGACCCTTTCTTCTTCCTAAGTCCTTCCGCATCTGCAACCAACGGCATACCTCAAATATGACTAATAAATCCGAGTAAAAAGCTGAATGATTGTAATCAAGCGGCGAAAAATTGTCAAAATACTTAAAAAAAGTTTGCTATATTTAAGTTGGGGTAATTTCGAAAAACCCCATTAGAAAATTTGGATTATTGTAACGGCTAAAGGACAATTTAAAAAAAATCAAACTTTTTCAAGTTTTGGGAGAAAAAAATAAAAATCTGTTTCTTTTTGTTGATTAATTTTTAACTAAAAGATTAACTGAATTTTAAATAATTAGTAGTTTTTCTCTAATTAATTATAAAGCAAAAAGACGGACAGATAGTTGTTTGCATAAAACATCTGTTAAGTTTGTAAGTCAAATGGCTTTCATTCATCCTGGTGCGGAAATGTGTCACTGCATGTTCTCAAGTTCTTTTATGTAGCTTTTGTAAATTTGAGATTTCTTAAACTGGACACGGGAGACAAGTGGTCACCAAAATATTAATGAGTGGATTAGTTCAAAAAGTGGAAAACATTTGCGTGAGATTTTTGAAGTCTTTTGGTCAGTTTGACACCTGTTCTGTTACTTTTATTAAACTGTTGGTTGAAAAATTTGTTAGTTAAATATGTATGTAGATAATTAAAATGATAATTCAAATTTCTCAGTTAAATTATGTACATATTTCCAACACATTTGCCATCCCATAAAATAATTTTAAGAAAACATGGGTATTGGGTCTCAAAGCATTTATCTATGATTCTAAAAATTCGACAACAATACATAAATTAACCAATCCATATTTACTCGGGAAATATAAATCATATATTGTATTAATAAAATAAATCATTTTCAGCAAAGCCAAATCTTTGAGAAGTTGTCAAAACTTTACAAGATTTTTGAGTATTTTAATTTAATTTAAGGGTCCGTGAGTCCTTAAGTCCATTCCCTGTTTGAATTGTAATTTGAGTCCTGAGTGTTGTCTTGTTAGAGGCTTGTTACACATGTTCCCGAATTCCATCCATTTCCTTCCTCTTCCCATTTTTCCTTCACAAAAGTCCATGAGAATGAGCCGAGGCTCACATTTCAGCCACGGACACAAAACAAAGTGAGACAAAGTTATCTATCTAACAGTCAAACATTAACTAACTACAAATGAACACTTCGTTAGTTTGGGACATGAACATGCGTTGTGTTTTACAAAAAAAAAACGAGAAAATTGTAAGTAGTAAGGTTCACAAAAATAATTTTTATTATTTTAGATATTGCATTGCTTTTCGCTGCAAAGAATATTTTGCAGACAACAGAATAATATTTTGAAAAGTGAAAAAATCCGATTGAAAGCCACATAACTTTTGGAGGCCCTCAAATTGTGCATTTGTAAAACATCATTACTATTATGTAATGTCACAGCTAAGTCGCAGTCGGAAGTTGAAACAGATCCATCCACTTTTAAGTAAAGTTTCTCTCATTCATAAAACCTTTTCTGTATCTTAGACAAGCAAACAAAACGCGTGGGGCGGTGAATTTTACGACTCACTAAAGCCAACAACCAAAACTATTGATTAATGAATGAGTCCATTGTTTTTTTTCAAGATCTTCTCTTTTGTGTATATGATTAATGAAATTTGGAAATACATAGTTCGGAAACAGACCAAAATTGATGAAGGGAGCCATTGTTTTGGAACAAGAAAAGCGATCGAATTACGACGATCGGAGAGAAAAGTTTCAAAAAATAGATATTTTGGATTAAGTCATAATAGATAGTTAAGAAAATTATATTTGAATGGAGAAATCGTCTGCTGCAAAATATATCTTTCATGTTGCATTTTATACGATAGATAGATGGCTAATAATGCTTAAAAATGTTGATATATACAGAAGTAAATATACATGTGCACAATTTTATTATTCGGTAATATTCTATAAATACTTTCAACGAAAAATTTAAATGTGTTTATCTATATTTCTTTATGTGGAGTGTAAAAACGTTTAATATACAGATAGCAAAAAGAACTTAAAAAAAAACCTAAATCTATATCGTTTTCTAACGAATCATATTCATTTGTCTTATGCTTAAAACATTCATTTTTTGGACCACTGTACAAAAAATCTCGTCGCCTGCTGGCTCAAGAACATTTCGGTCTAGAGAAAACAATCTTTCAAATTATGAACTTTGGAAAACAAACTTCAAAACAAAAGGTTCCACCTGGCTACAAACTAACAAGTATAAAGTGTATTTAAGTGTTTTAAATTTAATTTTAAACCGGATCAAGTTCCCCACAAACTGAAAATGAAGACTGCGACCTTTTGGCATTTGTAAAAGCTCCGGAAAGTAGAAGAACTCACGCTGTGGTAGAAACTATTTTAAAATGTTGAGTTTTGAATTACTATAAAACAGTGAAAGCAACAATTTCTCTTTTGTAGATTGCTTAAAACTTTCTTGTAATATTTTGATATTTTTTAGTGAGGCAAACCTAGCAACAAAAATTCATTTTTAGTAAGGCAAACCTAGCAACAAAAATTCAATAAAGAGGAGAGCTCCCTTAGGGGGACAGTCGTGGAGCGCCCAAACTGAAGTTTGCCAGCGTGAAACTCGTGTGGTCACTATATCGGAAAATTATTAGAACCCATCACCCCCTGATATTCAGGGGGTGTAACGTTTGGTTTTTAGCATTTCAGCAAAGTTTAAAGGGCTACGGCTACGGCCATCATTTTAAAATCAAGTGTTTTAAACTTTAAAGTGGCCGTGAGGCAAAATATTTATGTCTAACTTATTATTGCACTTATGCCTCACTAAACTTTCAGTTTTTTCTTATTTTATTTTGTTAAAATGCGCAAAAGCGTGTCTTTATTTACAAAAAGAAACTAAATTGATAAAATGAAATTTTCCAAAAATTAAATGCTCTAATCGGGAATTGAACCCGAGTCACGTGAATGGGAATCACTTATGATCATGATACCACTACACAATTTTTCATATTGCCCCGACCATCCTTCTTTTTATAAATGACGTCGCAGATTTTCAGACGACAATTAATCTTTTAATTAGTAATTAATAAAAATACCTTTAGAAGAATAGAAAGTGTTTTAAATGCTTTCTGAAGAGATGGAGATCGAGCAGGTGGAACAGGACGCCCTAGCCTCAATATTTTCGGCTGAAGAGGCTCCAATAAACAATGCGTTTACTGGCAGGTCAGTTGACCTAAGATATTCATTGTAAGTATATATTATTTTTTCCTATTTTTTTTTATAATTTTTTCATCTAAATTATTCATTCTTTATTTCTGTTTAATAATTATTTTTTGCAAAGCAAAAATCAAAAGTAATCCTTCAAACTAAAAATAGATAAAAATATTATACTATAGAGTGTTCATTTATTCTGAAACTACATTCCCAGAAACTTTAATCGCCGTCACGAGGGCGTCTAATTTGCCATCAAGGGTCATCACAATGGGTAGCTTATTTATCTGAATCACCTGGAATTTTTGATAGAGTGAAATGATTTTCGTGTTTCTTCCCATTCCAAGTTTACTGGCTTGATCTACCGTGGATATGGAAAGGAAATTCATTCGGGTCGCAAGCTCTGGCGTTGAATCAATTATTATGGCTCTGGAGTTATTTTTAAAATAGCAACGCCAACCCTATCAGTTATCACAATTGCATACAGACCCACCCTTCATACTTGTCATTTAATTGCAATGATTTCCGCCTGCCCATTTTCAATTTTTTTTCCTTATTATTACTTTAAGTAATTTTTATTAATTTCTTGAATATGTGCATAATAATTTACCAACTTTATTTTTAATTCCAGGTATGTGATGGCCAAAATTAAGGATGCAGGGAAGAAAAACACAAGTCTATACTTCGGTACTGTTTCAGGAGCAACGACTTCGTCATGTGAAACCTGGGAATTGCATGGGGAGCAATTAATAAACGGGAAAAAACGGTAAGTTATATTTAAAATATCTCAATAGGATTAAAAAAAATTATTTTATATTTTCAGAAAATATATCTGCGTACCAAAGTGGCCAACGACCACCACAAGTATTACTTGTATGCCCATCGGCGGTTCTCTTCCTCCCAATCACCTTACACATCCTACATTGAAGCGGAATGGAAGTGCAGCATTTTGCAGGTAAGTATGCATTATCAAGCATACATTATAAATTAATTATTTACAATTTTTTATTCGTTCTAGCAAATTGCCGTAGAACGACATCGGCTGCGGCCCGAAACAGAGGGTGAATGCCTCAATTTGAGCGGAAGGGTTTTCTGTTTCGCAGATTTAGATGGGCCAAACCTGCAAAGGACCGCCCAGGATTTGGCCGGGACAGATGGAGATATCCTGGAACTCCAACTTCCCAAATGTCCGTTGTTCGTTGGATGTGACCAAAACCTGTTGGACAAGGACGCACGGATCCGGACGACTCGGAATGCGTTTGCGACGGTCCGATATCGCCACAATCACCCGAAGATAGCGGAACTTTTGCGCCAACAGAGCCGCATTCGGTGGCATCGTATCCACAACCCGGACCTGGCTTCCGATCTTGAAGTGAGGCGAGACTTGCTGGGTTCCTCTTTGGAACAATTGAAAAATTACACCACGATCGTCTCGGACACTGACGACCTTGAGGGACGACGACAAGCCGACGGATGCAACGGCAAACAATTCTCTTATTCTGGCTGCAGCCAAAATACCTCAGTACCAGCATCTGATTGATGAGGCAATTAATTTTGGAAAGAAG
>JAQIXN010001544.1:0-17361 GCA_034698145.1 Proisotoma minuta
ATAGATTATTCTATAAAAATTTCAGATTTTTACACTAATCATTTGACCGTTTTTAGGGCCAACAACAAAGTGTCTAAATTCCAAACAGCTTTGCTTTATTAGATGACCAAAAATATTCACCATATATTTTTTCGTCTAAAGCAAATAATTTAAGGTTGCCTCATCTCTGTTAAAAAACCAAAGCAAAGCTTCCACAAATAATTCGCATTCCGAGCTCCATAATATTCATTCCTTAATGTATTTGAGCAGCGTTTTTGCCCAACTCTCTTTGAAAGAGATGAAAGGTATTGTTTCTCCCTCAAAGAATTTAAAATTTCGCATCCATTTTAGTTCATTTGAATTCAAATTATTTCAAGAATTCCTTTCTTTCTCCTGTCACTCACAAAACATAAAACACTGAAGGCTGTGGAATGAAGTAAATGATTGCATAATTTACAACTTTATTATCATCACACTAAATTATTCAATCAAATTCAAGCTTTAATCTATATCCACACAAACAAAAGAATTCCTTATAAAGAGGGAAATCAAATTACTGCAAAAATTCTTTCAATAAAGACGCCTCAATGTTAAAGGGTTAACAACAATTCCACTCAAAATACCATTCTGTCATTAACATGTAGAGTACGCACTTGATATCAAAAATAGGCATCGGTACAATATAACTTTTTTTTATTTATTTACTTTGTAAATGAAAAATCGTCTTAATTTTCAAAGCATTTGAATTATTCATGTAAACATAAATAGCAACTCGAGTCAAGGAAAGAGTCAATGGAGTACAAACACTTGATCAAAACCTTTTCCCAAATGTTTCAAATACTTAAAATGCCAGCCCAAGAAGACCAACCACACCGTTTATATTTGATTGGTCTCTCTTTTATAAATTCCTCGGAAAATATTTTATTTACAGCCTGAGAAAGTTGTCCATCCAACAAATAACAATGAGTGAGGACATGGAATTTTTACGATGAGAGTTTTTAGACACATTGATGGCACCTCCAAACTGCCAGTTAAAGTTAGTAGAGTTGATTTTGAAAAATGCTCCTTTGCCTGCCGCCATGTTATAAATTGCCAAATATTTTAAACTGACAATGATTTCAGGCATTTGGGGATGAGTAATTAATACCCTTTTGTAAGGCATTGTTGTATATGCCTTGAGAAAACAAGGGTCCCTGTGGGATATCGGTCTGTAAAAAATGAGAGGTCTCAATTTAAACGAGGTTGTGATGTGTTGCCATTTATTAGACGCACTCGTTGACGTTTATTTGTTGTGAAGGTGGTTCTGTATTAATTTTCTTGAGTTTTGCTATATTACTTATAACGGTTAAATTTGGAAAATGAGATGAGACATTTCAAGAACAGAACAACTTCTGCTTTGTGTCTTTGGCCAAGATGTTATTCTACAAAGTTCTGGTTTGCTTAAGGGAGTTAATGAGACGTAATGAATCATTGTCACAACGGATGACAATAAATCTAAATACAATTCGATCCAGTGCCACTTAAAGCGACATCGACATGATCCGTACCATTGTAGAACTTATCTGCATGGTCTTTGAAAATGAAGGAAAGAAACCAAATATCTTAAAACAAAACATTTCCGAGCTGGGAACTTGCCATATTCATGTAAGCGGAAGTAAGATTTATGCAATTTATGCAACTTTTTCAGCTTCTGCAGGGAAGTGGAAATATTTTTGTATTTTATTTCATGGGAATTATATAAAGATTGCTATCTTTCTTTATATTACCAGAAAGAATGCTAAAAATTTGCACAAAACGTTTTAAAATACTATAACTTTTAAAGCGTTAAAATAATTAAAATATTAATCCAACATTAGCCTTGTTTTCAGGTGGGTGGTGAAATGATCCAAATACTCACTAATCGTTAACTGCTGCCAAAGAATCTGGAGAATTTCGCCACTACAATACCAAATATTTATCAGATACCGATACCAACCACAAACAACTAGCATAAATACAAAAATGTCTAATCTCATGGAAGCCTTGCCTAAGATCAACTCTCTTTCGTAATTTCATTAACAACCCATTAACTTTTAATGCAATAAAAAGTATATAGAGGAATTTTTCCAGAATAAAAATGTTAATAAGAGCATCAATCTAATTTCATTACTTTGTCATTCGTATAAATTTCCAGCCTCAGTATCAGTAGTCAAAGGGTAAAGTATATGATTTTAAAACAATGAATAAATTAAATGAAGCAAGGGAGTTATTTAGTCTACCTCGTCGGCATCGGTGTGTCACTTCAAAAGAAAAGAGGAAAGTTTATCTTTATTGCCATCGGATGTCCAAGATCTTGACTTACCTGACTCTTCCTAACAAGATAACGAGAATCAAACCAGCTCAAGTCTCATTACTTTTGGCTTTGTTTGTCTCATTCTATCCACCCATTAACCAATTCCCATATCATTTGTTTTTCTTCCTTCATTAATCGATTAAAATGTTGGATTCGGCAATTGATTTATTTTATCTGCTTGTCATCTGCCAAAATTTTAGTATTTTAACTAGCCAAAATGCAAAATTAATGGAGAAAGCAAAGAAAAACTATCCATAACATTGAAAGACAGTGTTTTTGAAAGTGTGAAATAAACAAGCAAAGTCTAAACTTGGGGTGGTTTATCCCCTGCATTGTATTTCTAATTTCTTTAGTTAGAGGTCTAAGAGCAATGTAATAAATTGTCCTTTGCTGCTGCATAAGCTAAACCAATACAACCATACATATTTTTAGGGGGACCAAGGAATTGATGAGACGAGTGGCTTTAAAGCTTTTAGTTTTACTCGTATTTCTTAGCCCATGAATCAAATTGAAAAGACAAAGGAGACGAAGCCAACTGTGGGACATAAATCCTCATTTTAATGGCCACGACCAGAAGTGCGTTGGACCAAACTCTCTGCTCTGGTTCTGCTTTGTTTCACTGAAATTATGCAAAGTTTCAAACTCTCAAAATAAATGACACCACACAACATAGTTCATACCTTAAAACCATATTTCAAAGGATGAAACAGATATAATTCATTAATTAATGGTTTGTTGCAAAAGCTATTCTCTCTCAATAATTTAAGACAAAGGGGCACTTGGCTTCTGTTTCTAAAATTACCTTTATAAGCCTTATTGTTATCAAGACTTGTAAAATGGGCAGCGGTGGGTCGTTGGTTGGGTATTGACTGCTACTTAAAAAGTGCGGCCAGATAAGCCATGTAATAAATTGGCTTGCGACGGAATGACATGACACTTCAAATCCACTCCATAACCAAGTCTAACTCTCTTCAACTTTGTCTCTCATCGACAAGAGACTTCACCTGGGTGGTCATCGGCATCCAAAGTAGAACAAAGGTAATCTCAAAATGTCCACAAACTACTGTCCTAATGACTTTAGCTCAAGTAATAATCCCAATCGCGTTCTCTTCGATTTTGTCATCTAATACTGATGATCCTTTGATATCGTATTTTTCCTGATACAATCTTCTGGTCCCAATAACTTTGATACAATTAAAAAAAACAATCAACAAAATCAGAGACAGGTAGTTAGTTTGATTGTAGAACAAAATCAACTCCAATTTATTGGTCCAATCAAAATATTATAAGGAACGGCTAAAAATTCAAAAATGATACAGCACAATCAAGGCGACAAAACATGACATGAAACATGAATTTAGCTTTCAAAATTTTATTTAAATGAGGTAAATAATCTGCTGTTGTACGCCAACATGAGATAAGTGGTTGTTCTCTGTCATTCTCAACGGGGAACATTTTACAACTGTTTTATGAAACTATGAAATTGGAATGCTTAAAGAAATTTGTTCGTTATAAAATCATACGAACCCTAAAATTGTGAATGTTTTACACATCTTCTTACTTTTCTGCAAATTCTTGGAATTCTCTGTAGATAATTTTACTTGCTTTTTGAATGGTTCTTTTTAAAAGCTATATGAACATATAAACTTACAAATAAAGGTGTGGCTTATGGAATATATTTATCCTATTTAAATAAGCTCTTTCTACATCAACTAACCAAAAATGAAACACCACACGACAAGTCATAACACCCAAGATGACAAATCAATCAAAATTGACACTCTGCCTTGTGCCTTCTGATGATAATTAACATCAACTGTCATTTATGTTTTTGGTGAATATGACGTTAGACCCTTTATACTTATACCTTCCCTTTTCTTAATTTGAGCATGCAACTCATCTCAATCTCATTTTCAAAATTTTTAAAGTCATCTGACACTCCTTTTCCTTCCGAGGATCAATTTTCCTAAACTCATCTAGTCAAGTAAAGAAAGTCATTCTGTGGGACATGTCACTGTCACAAACATCAACCAAAAATTAACTAACCGGGACTAAAAGGACGTAAAGACAATTTACTTCGCACTTCATTACATACAAAGATGCAACAAGAAGTGAAATTTGTGAAAGAAGATGAATGATTGAATTATTCATTATTTCTAAGTTTTGTTTCTTGTCCTGCAAGTGATGAATAATTAATTGACGACTTGCTGACAAAATGACCATTTCATTAATTATGCAAAATTTTGAGAAAATTTCCTATTTTTAGGAGATGACACTGTCATGATGACAGCACATCCGATGCTTATTTTAGAAAATTAATTAAAAAATTTCGAAACTCACACCATTGATTTTCAATTTCTCGTTCAGATAAGCTGCAATTTTTATTCATTTCCAGTAGTCTCGTTTGCTTGGTAATTTAAAACAACATTGAAAACATTTTTTTCGCCTAAAAATTCTGTCTATAATTTTAGAATATTAGAATATTTGAAGCTTGTGGTTTTGCAGTAATTTGCAGTGATCTTCCGAAGACTGGATAAAATTGCAGAGAAAGACTATAAGATTTGATGAACATGGACAAATTTGGCATTGAACATTTATTTCGTTGCAAACCAAGGATAACGGACCTTATGGACATGGAAGATTTTGGAGAATTCCATCCCGAGATGGGCGTTACGACTTCGGCAGATTACAACGAAGTCAACGATCTAATAACAGAAATTGACGAATTTTATGGCTCGGTCAAAAACAATCGACCAATGTCTGAATCTGAACCTGAACCTGAACCAAATTTTCTACCAAAAACAAAACTTTTTGATCCCGTTTTAGAAATATTTGAGGCGGATGAGACGTTGAAACGAATGAGCTCTTTTGGAATGGGAGAAGGAGAAGGCATCGCTTTGGACTTGAACTCGCCAATCAAAAACTTCGCGGACATTGAGAAAATTTCTGACACCAAGGAAAATCAAGAAGATGATGGACGCAAAAGCATTGAAGAAGTCGCCGAGGATGTTGTAAATGACATTGAAGAGGACATCGCGGAAATTCTCACATTCTGGGGTGTTGCTCGTGAAGAAGAGGAAAATACTGGCCATTACTTTATTTGAGAGAAACCTAAATTTAAAAAAAAATAATTCAATAATGAGCAAAGTTTACAAACAATAAAATACTGCATTTAATAAACTATATAAACACGCGTCTCTTATTTTCATAGCGTCATGCAACAAGATCCGCGTTTCCCATTTTAGTCCATCCAAAGCCATCAAACTGCGAGCTGCAGAACTACCAAGCTTCTTTTGAATATCCAGGAGCCAAAGATGTTGATGTTTACAGACTGACCATAATATTACAAAACAAAAGCTGTTCTAATAATTATTTGCACAAGGATGGCAAGAGTTTATAGAAGCTGGGTTTTATAATAACAAGTTTGCTCACAAAGATGATAGTTGAGATTTAAAATCCTAGAGAAATGTTAAGTGATTCTGAAAACTACGAAGATTCGGATGCGGAGGAAGATTTGTCAAATCGGTATTTAACTTAAACTCATAACCCAAGAGTCATTAGTAATGATGACAATATGGTATTTTTGCAGGAGCTTGGAAGTCGCAAAATCTCCGAACCAAGATGACTTACTTCCCCTATTAGAATGTCCGGTTTGCATGGACCTCGCTCTGCCCCCCATAAGAACCTGTACTGGGGGTCACATAATTTGCTGCAAGTGTTGTCCCAAACTTCTGGTCTGTCCGCTATGTCTGCAAAATATTGGAATGGGGAGGAATTTCTTTGCAGAGGATTTCCTTAATAAAAGTGTGATAAGGTGCAAGTATTATGAAGATGGCTGCAGGGAGCAATTACCTGGTTCAAGGATTCTAAAGCACGTGGATAGTTGCTTTTATAGGTATTATTAAAATGGCAGTAAACAATAACAATAGCGTTTGCAATGTTAAATTGAGAAATAATTTCAGACCAGTAAAATGTCGACAGTGCAACAAGAAAGTAGCGTTCGCAGATATTGAGGATCATTTATACAAGCAACACAAAATAAGTCAGTGGGATTTGAACGATGGGGGCTCAAGGATACTTTTATGCCAAAAATTCAGAACTAGCAATCCTCGTATGTTTAAAAAATATACGTTAAAATAAGGATTTTATAATTTTGTGATGAAATTTCTTTATATGTTGTAGCCCCATTTGGGATTATGGACAACGTGGATTCTCCAAGTTCTCAAGGATTTAGTCGAATAGCTCTATTAGCTACTGGGTTGATTGCCTTACTTCTTGTTTTAGACTTTTACAGTTTTGAATTGGAAGCTGATGCGGACCAAGATATAATTCAGTCTTATGTCAATTCGATTGTATCAACTATTATTCCATTTTAGTTTTACGGGTTATTACTTTAATGAGCTTTGTGCTATGTAACGATTATTATAATATAGCAGTGATAATGTTAGAATTTAGGACTTTTTTAACAAACGGAAACTGTAGACAATCGATAATTTATGGTCATTGTTGAAATAACATTTGAATATTTTAGTATATTTCTTTTCTGCTCGTATTTATATTTTTCCGTCTTTCACAAAAGTCATTAATTTCCATGAAATATATACAAATGCTATTATTCCTAGAAAAGGAAGACGATGATAGAAAAATAAATAGAGCAGAAAAATTTGCCGGAAGCTTCGTGGATTGGATTTTACTTTGGACTCGAGAAGTCATTATATATTTTATTTCCCCTGGAATGGATTTGTTAGCATAAGTTATTGCTACTTCAGATTTCCTCCTGTTTTATATCTTGGCATGACTTGAAGTTGAACATCATTTAGAGCACTCGTCAAGAAGTAGGATTTTGTTGGACAAAACGTACATTAATACTTAAAATCTCGTTAAAATTCAAAGCCATCAATAGTCATTAAACGAATGGACTTTGCTTTGCTTTGCGTTGTGGCCTTCGATCCTTCCTTCAGTCAGCTTTGTTCTGAAATGCTTATTATCCAATAATTGGAAATCCTTAAAGTTACAAGAATTTTCCCAGTAAAGAAACGAAGAAGCTGTATAAAATTTGCATGGAAAATCGAGTCAAGTAAGTTCTTGGAAATATTATCCAGCTTGTAATATATACATCAAAGTAAAGAGAAGTGACCTTTTGGGATTCTCTTTCCTAAATTAACAAGCCTTGTACTCTAATAATAACTTTCTGATATCTCTCTCAATGTCTTACAGGAAAGAGTATAATTTCTCTCTGTACATATTAACTTTAATGATCGATATTTGCAACGTGATTTTTGGCTGTTCCTGAAAGTGTCTATACGCCAAATCCTTCCTTTCTCCCTCCCCGTCCGTCCGTCCGTCCGTCCGTCCTTCCCGTGAGTGAGAAAGCACAATGCAATGCTGCTTTCACTTTATACTTCCTCCACATGCTTTCTCCTTCCAGCCCTAAACTAGGTAGGAGCTGGAAATTGGGACTTGTCCAACTACACTAACTTTCTGGAGAAAGTGTGGAATTTGAGCCATGCTTTCTCCAAGCCCAACCACTCTCTCTTATTATACAACGACTCGTGTTCAGCAGCCAAGTAGTACGAGATGAGAGAGGAAGGTGAGTGGATGGAGTTCAACTCGACCTTTTTTACCTGTCCAATCTACCACAATACAATATATGGAGTTGCATCTATATACGCTCCTCTGCTATTATTACAGGCTGTAATTTACAGCAAATTCTTCCACCCAGTCCAAGTTAAATGGCTGCAAAATAAGTTTTAATAATCTGAATAATAAACAGGCTTCTACATACATATATGCCGCAGGACGTGTTATGTTATGTGAATTATGTGATAGTAAAGTGAGTTTCATAAAAAAGTTTGTAAGAACGTAATAAAATGAAATAGTTAATGAAGGTTAGAACTATAATGGGAGTTTGCTTTGGTTAGTGTCGTAATAAAAATAAAATTCACTCAAATTACAACTTTTACGAGAGCTCGTGAATTCAGCGTTAACTCTTTCTTTCAATTTCGATTCTCTACACTTGAGGAGATAAATTGGGCAGGTAAGGAGAAGGAGGTTCCTTGAAATATTAATTTCCTACTAATTGTATTAACACTCTAAATGGGCACAAAGTTTAGAGTCACAAATATAATCAAGAGAAATTGCAAAAGTTTGTTTTGTAGAAAAGTTTCGGAAAGTGTTAAAGTAAAAGTTACACGCAACTTTTCTGGTTAAATTAAGTGATTAAAGGCAAATTAGATATTTTAAAATTGTCGAAATATTTGCTAGTGATGTTACTAAATATAATTCGTACCTAAACACGTTGATTTTTGCACTAGTAAATCGAGAAAGTAAAGGTGACAAATTTTGCAACTTCCTTGTTTACATTAACATTGCTTACAACTAATTATAATTACAAATAATAGTTGCAATTGCATATAAACAAGGCTTGCATTCAGAATTTGCTAAAAATATTGAATTGAATTTAGGGCATATTTGAATGTACAACAAAATAGAAAAGAAGAATGATTGTGTCATGAATATTTAAGTATGTAGATTACAGCAACATTATTATTTCCATTAATGTCAATTTGATTATATGCATCGACTAATGGGAAATGGGATAGATAAGAGCAGAGCAGATGTCGCAAATTTATTTTATGTCCTCTGTTTTTTTTTCATTTTACTACTTAGCTATTGATACAATATTAATGGTCGGCCATAAATAGATCAGCCACAGCTATTGTGTTTAGTAAAGGACAAAATAATAAATGGTAATTGGATGTTGTCGTTTTATCGATTTCTACCTATATTTTGTCTGAATTGGGAATTAATGTTCCTCTGAATTTAATTAACACAACCTTTGCATTGTCGGAGGTGTGACGGTTTTGAGAGTTTGTAATTTATCTCTGCCGGAAATCGATGATGAATGATGATGACTCAATTTTGGGCGTTATTTTTACTTTTACTCTGCAGACCAGATACATTTTGCTGCATTTTTGAAACAAGGTTAAGTAATCTCTAAATATAGAACAGTGTAATAAAGCACGTACTGCTGAGACTGAAATATTGATTTGTTTTTGTAATTTGGTTAAAAGAACTTTATGATAGTGCTAAATTAATGAACATGTTTTCAAGACGTGTGTGGTTAATTTAGTGAAAGCAGTCGTTTTGCTCAAAGAACAGCGTTTTTGTTTGAAGAGAGAAAGTTTTTCTTTTAGCAACAAATTGCCTTCGAGTGAATTTAAAAAGAAAATTATAAGTCCAATCTTTTGGTTGAATAGACGACAGCTCGTGAGAAAGTTGGCAGTTGTTAGCTTTAACGCAAAACCGGCCTTATAATATATTATGTTACATGGGATATATAGTAAATCAGTTTCACATTCTATTTTTTTTCTTTGGAATTTGGGATGATTTTTTCTGAAGTGCAATTATCTTTCTTTTTTCCCTTTTGTATTTTTTAGAGAAAGGACATCTTCTTCTTAAAGGAAAAGAAAATAAAGCTGAGGTAGCTGCTCCGGATCCAAGAAAATATAAAGGGGAGTGCAGTAAACATTAAAAGAGTGATAAATCATCCTTCTCATCCGATGAAAGTAAAAAGGGAAAGTTGAAGAGAAGAAAGAAGACTACTACACACACACCAATGTCATAATAAACCATTCAACTCAACCTACATTCTCCATATCCGACAAATAAGAAGAAGCATTTTCTTTCAGCGTTTTAGCTGTAATTTAAGAGAAGGTGGAACTATTAGTACAGCTCCCATATATTGCGTTCGTTAGGTAACCTCCCACGTTTTTGTCCTAACTAGTCTGGAAGGAAATAGAAGAAAAGAGAGACAAAAAGGGAAACTATCTTGTTTCATCTATCTTCTGTGGAATAGCCAAAAAAGGAAAGGAGAAAGCAGAAATACAAAGACAGTGCGTTCCAACAGAAGGATTAAAAAAAACTAGAAAGCAACGGTGACTCAATCCGCGAGCATTCCAAACAGAAGACAGTAGTATAACATTTTCCAATCCAGTATCAAATATCAAACACATTCTCTGGACATTGTAAAAATTGAAATATATATATTTGGGATTAGAAAGTATAGATACTACTGGTGAATTGGATTGGATTCAGGTCACGCTTGATTCTACCAACGAGCAAAAACAGGGGCATTACAAAAGTGGAATTCGAACTACGCTATTAAGGAATAGCTGAGGTTTCGGGTTCCGCAACCTTCACGTACAAGATTTATTAGCATCATCATCATCATTTCCAAAACGTAATTCATCCTCCCAAAACGATAAGAAAGAGGAGAGGAGAAAGTTAATCTATCATTCATATTTAACTATCTCATCCACTAATTTACATCCAGTCCAGGGAAGAAGGTTTTGGAAAGACAAATAACTTTGGTCTAAAACACGTCCTTGTTTTCATCTACCAACGACCGCTATCCTGATCCAACGTCACTCACTCAGACCTTTTGATTGCAAAGGAGATTGGGGAGAAAAGATTCGTACGAGGAAACAAGAAGTTAACTTTATATCGTGATTTGTGGGGTGGTCGACGAGGATACCACAAGAGAGCTGTAACAGTGCCAAAGATTCCAACTCAAGATACATATACATAAACGCTATCTTTCTCTGCGACTTATTGCATTCGGGAGCCTCATTAAGAAGTGAAGGGGAGAAAGAGTGAATAATTTATTAACCAAACCCAAAATCAAGTGAAAAGTAAATCAAAGAGGACTGGAGACAAAATTATTATTGTTGTTGTTGCAAATAAGTCCGAGGACAGTTCCCAAAGGACGCCACTGTTTGGGATTGGATCTTGAACTCATTTGAGCAATCCATACAAAAGAAGAAGACGATATTCTTGATCTTGCTTTCCTCTGTTTACTTGTCCGTCCATATAATACAAAAATCTAATTTGGAATTCAAGTCCTTTGAGAGATTCTCTATCTACCTTTTCCCATTTCATCTTTTTATTGCTGTAGGAAATCAATCAATTTAAATAAGTATCTCATCACTAAAAGAAGTGGAGGAAGAGAGGAAAGAATCTAATCTAGAACCCATCAGAAATTTTTTTCATGCTACAACTCCAAATTGTGAGAGAGTTTGAGGATTGCGGTTATCATCCAATTCCTGCCTTGAACCCCAAAAAGAAGAGTTGCCTCTTCCTTGCCTCATATTCCCTCTAATTGTAGTCACCAGCTACGCGTCTACGTGGCGTCTAGATATTTTTCAGGGACGTGACTCCTGCTCCAGGCCATTTATCAGGCTGACTCTGTGGGGGTGGAAGAACTGGGTGACATTGCCCAACTTTTTGATAACCTAATCGCTGTGATTTAATTGAGAAAGTTCATACAACCGAAAAAATGGGAGATTTGGACATTTCCATTGGAGGCGAGCCCACGGGGGCTGTCAAATGGTCAGAGATGGATCTAGCCAATTTGGACCTTAATTGCTGGAATTATACCACAAGAAATTTTGACTCGAGTCCCTTCCCAATCGATCCTGTAATTAACAGCAGGGTGGCTTTATGGTAAGTCATTTCCTTTTAAAAATTGGGTTTGTTTGGATGCACGCGTGGGTCGATTGATTTCTCGTTAACTTGTCATTTCCCCAGCTTTTGGTGGACGTTGTTTTTAGTTTACTTTTACTTTTGTGATAATACAAGCACTATATAGCTCTGGGGAAGGAAGTAATATATTTGTACATATTGGCTTTCTCTTTGGCGTTTTAATGGGCTGGAAGATAAAACATAGCTAAACGCAGCATGAGCAGTTGAAGTGATGCCAGAAATTGAATTATTAATGCCCCCAATGTCTACTACTACCAGAAAACATAATATAATAATATAGGATAGAAATTAAATGTCTATTTATAGACTTGCTGTTTGATAGAAGGATGAAAAAAATGTTGAAACTTGAATTTTGAGTGCCGCATGTCAAAGTGGCAAGTTCTGAATTGCTTTCATCATGTAAAGTATCAGCCACATATATAAAGTAGTAAACACTCAAAGTGTAGAATATATATAAAGTGACATTTAGCCCCACACAAAGGATTGAAGGACAAGTGAAAGCAAGTGTCTAGGAGAATACACATAAGAATACAAAATAGCCAGCTCTCTTAACATGTGTCGGCACACAAAAAAGAACATATTGTCCTCAGGGACCACTACCCTTTGTACGCTGAAATGTCAAGTTATATTTTTTACAGGATTTTGTCGCATTTCATTAAACTGTTGACCAGAGACCACATCATAAAGCAAGGCATAGCCAACAAAATTAAATTTCCAATTTGAAATTCCTCTCATGTATTTACGTGACCCACTGCTTATCTCTGCCAGGGCAGCAGGGCTTTTGAGTGACTTATGAGAAAGAGAAAATCTGCTTATATGGGCTAAATGTGATTGTGCTGTTGCGTGCATCCTAAAAGTAGTTCAGGAAAAGAGTTGGAAAGTAGTTTGTATTAAATTAGCTATAAGAAGGGTAGCAAAGGATATTCTTATAAACATTGTGTAAGTTACATTCATTACTTAGATATATATATATTCCAGGCAGATTGCGTGTCTATGTAACTTGAGAATTTATAGGAAAGCACGTTAAGGATTGTTTTTACTTTCTCCAGTGACAAAAGTGGATTGCCCAACTTTGGCTTGTTTAGACTGGAATTTTTCCAACTAGAACGAAAACCAAAGCCAGGAATATTTTATGAGATTTATAATCCCTTTCAAACTTTACCCTTGTTTTTATCCCCACAAAAAAACGTGAATGAGCATAAGTATTTGAATTTAAGATGAAGGTTGCTTTCTCCAGAAAGCAGAAAGTTTAAATGGATGGTTCTTATTTTTTTCTTAGGTTTGGGAACATTCTTTCCTTAACGGTGGATGGATTAACGACAACCACAAACGAGTCTTTGGACGAGATCCAGGAATCTATAATTCTTCGAACTGGGAGTAATTATCCGCAAGAAATTCGACATGAGATAAAATCAATACGAACTGGAGAAGCGCGTATTGTACCCGCCCACCTTAATCTTCCATGTCGCTATTTAGTGCTCACAGTAACTCCGAGATTTACAGACAAATATAAGACGGCAGCTGAATCAGCCTTATTCAACTGCTATCACAGTGTACTTGAGGTAACTTTTCAAGAAATTGCTGATGATTTAGGAAAATGGATGAAATATGTCTATAAACTTACTTTGCAGAAAATTAGTGAGAAACACATGGACAGTGTTGCGATACCACCACTTCATATTGGGGGCAAGACACAGTTCCCGGATGAGTTGGGTGTTCATGTCGCAATCCGTACCGTGAGGAGATATTTGGAAAAGGGTTATTCAAACCCAAGACTTATCATTCTTTGCGTTCCTGATCCGAAATTATTTAGGTATAATGTCTTTTTAAATCTGGTTAAAGAAGATTCATCAACATAATGATTTGATACCTTCTGAACTTTTGTATTTTGAGAGTTTTGGCACGTCATTATAAGTAATTAGTTAGATATACTGCGTCATACAGAAATCTGAAAAGAAGTTTGACGTATACAAATTAGCAGTCATTACCAGAAATATGAATGTTTTAAAATGTATTCGTCAAATGCATGAATTAGATTTTTTTAAGGTAGAATATTTGAGCATTTGTATTCAATCATTAGTTCAGCTTTCTTATCATTAACAAGCATCCATTAAAATCAAAACAATAACAAGTCAGTGATAATAAGAAATGGTAGACATATCTAACACATATTTTTGATAGCTCAGAGTGCATTAAGTAAATGTCAACTTTTCAATTTAAACAAAGTGCTTATAGTAAACATAAAATGTGTGACAGAGTATAGAAAAGTTGTGGTTTTGTTGCATTAGTCAGAGTCAAAGTACAAGGTTTATATATACGCCAGTTGCATGTGTGATGAGCAATGGTTTGTTAAAAGTCGTTTTATGATTTGATCATCACATTAAACGGTGTTCCTCTCTTTCTTTTTAGCCTCTACATCTCACTCATGGTTAGTTATTTCCCAAGAGAATCAGCTCACGAAGATTACGCCTGTGTCCGGCTTCCAGTTGAAATTGGTGATGAAGAAGGAGGGCCTTGGCTTCCCGATAGAAAAATCAGAATTTTCTCGAACCCTGCTGAAAATTCCACCGACCGCAATTGCAATAATAAAGAAGACGATCTAAGTGTTGGAATAATGGAGCAACTTAATCGAGATTTTGTTCAAATGAAGGAGAATGTGGATGTTGATAAAGAGCGATTAATAATGGATGGGAGAAAGCGAACAAGTTTCTCCAACCTTTCAGAGCCAGAGAGGCATATCGCAATTGAGATTGAGACTAAAGAAAGGTAATAAACAACATGAAAGGTTACTTTGGGGTGTTTTTACGTGGGATGAAAGTTTCAAGTCTATTTTATTTTTTATAAATTTTAGACAAGAGCGTATACTTCTCAGAGCAAGAACTGAAGACTTATCCTCTGTAGAAAAGACAGGATGTCTGTACCGAAGTGGTCAAGACAGACTTGGGCGTCAAATCGTTGTCGTGGTTGGAAAATGGTTCAGACCCGAATCAATGGATCTTGACAAGACGTTCTTGCTGTTGGTTAAACTTTTAGATCAAATTGACGGACCGTATTGCGTCGTATATTTCCACGCTTCCACACTCCCTGAAAATAGACCTGGTTTGAAATGGATGAGAGCTGTTTATGATAATATGGAATACAGATTTAAGAAGAATCTCAAAGCTTTGTATATTGTCCATCCAACAATGTGGACAAAGGTGGGTTTTATAGATAGCGTGTAGAATTATATGATTATATTTTATTCAGTGTACATGTCAAAGTTAAGTGACATTGTTCAATATCAAACTTCCGGAATTCCAAGAAACAAGCTAAATAATTAGTCTATTGAGTAGAGAAAGTAAAGAAAGCTGTTATTTTCAGTTAGGTGTTCCAACAAATAATTTATAACTCTGAAAATGCAGCCCCAAAATAGAATACAAAATGTTATTATATTGTTTCTATTATGGTTTCCGATTTTATTAGTATGAAATGGAATTACTATTTATATTTAGTAGTGACGTACTTCGTGTCGAATCATTAGCTTTAGTAGATTTTCTTGGTAGATTGCGTGATAAGAATATATTACGAAAACTATATATTGCGATTTGCGTCGAAGTCAATATAAATAAGTTAAAATCAATGGAGAAATCTAAGGTTTACTTTCTTATTGTATTTTATCTTGATTGCAGGTTTTGTGTTGGTGGTTTACAACATTCATGGCACCTGCGATTAAAGAAAAATTATTCAACGTGCCTGGATTATCAGAGCTTTTTGCAGCAATCGAACCATACCAAATCAAGATCCCAGCGTATATTTCCGAACACGATATAACACTTCATGGATTTGGAGCAGTTGCATATTCACACAATTCACACTCCGGAGCCTCTACTCCAGTCAAATAACAACAAGATTTATTTAAATATTAGAAACCCCTTCAAGATTATCAGAAGAAATATCAACTTTAACAAATTATGCCGAGTTGAGGTTTATGATGTTTTTATGGAGAAAGTCAAAATGAGTTAAAGCAAACATTTTAATTGGGAAAGGAGGATTATTTATTTGATGATTATATACGCCAAAGTATGTTAACAAATTCTAGTCTCTTACTAAATATTATATAGACCTTAACAAGCGTAGTGCAATCATTTCATTATATATAATAATGTAAAATATTTCCAAACAAGTTGACATAAGTGCTAAATCGTTAGGTTTCTATAATTCAAAAGTACCTTACTAGATGTGATTGACTATTCAGTAATTTAAAATAAAGGATTGCTGCCCTTGTTGCAATACCTTTCAATAATAATACTAACCCACCTCAAAACCTTAATGAAGCTGCATAAATAAGTAATAATAAAAGACCTAGTCAGTACCTTGTAGAAATTGTACAAGTAATAATTACAAAGTAAACAACTTAATTTTCATTATGTATTTTCGTAGAAAGTGACAAAATACGCTAAACTGACTTTACTTTTAGTTCTGAATGCCTTTATAAGGTTAATATAATTCCAAATACTTGTGTATGTTTTAATATTGATTTTGTATGCTTCAAAATTTAGATGTATTATAATCTAATTTCACAAGTTTATTTTTATTACTTTACCTTTTCGAATAAATAATGCATGTCATGTTTTTTTATGATTTGTTTACTTGATTTAATTTGAAAGAATGGCAAATGTTCCAATTCCAGTAGCAATAAAATCGAATACCTTTCTCCGGATTTGATATTTATGAATGAGTGCAGTTTTTGTTTAATCAAAAATGCCTTACAAAAATAAAATGTTAAAAATTACTGAAAAGAGACAACATGTTGATAATCATTTGGTTTGTAAAGGGAATTTGTGATGTAAAATATGTAAAGTATGTACCTAGGTATAACTATAATTCTACGTACTGTCTGTAATAGGAAATTATTTAAGGGAATTTTCGATTAAGCAATGAGAGTGCAATGTTCAATGTTGAGTCATAATTTTCTGCTGGAGGTTAATTCTAGCATATCAAAAAACAAGATTGTCTGCAAATGTTCAATATGATGCTAATAAATGAAGAACACTGAGTTGTAACAAGAACACTAATTCTATCTATTCTTATTTGTTGGTAAGGAAAGCAACAGTTCTAGACTAAACATGCATTTGGGGAAAATTGGTAAAAGTAAACCTTTAAATTATTTTGTGTGCTTAATCGGACGGTATAAAAAGTAGTTGACGACCTTGCAAAACTAGTGTCAGTCATTTTCATTATTATTTAAATTAGCTCTCTTCTAGGCTGAGAGTTTTCCGATTGATTGACTTTGACACGAAAAGCAGTTTATTTTTGCATGCTATTGTATTGTCTCTCGTCCCTTTTTCTGTTTTCATAATAAAATGAATTTTACAAACCATAATCAATTTCTTTGATCTGTTTTAATTTAAACGTTATGTTTTGGTCTACATAAAATTAATAACGCAATAATAAAGGGTGTAGAAAAAGTTCCTGGTACACTCATTTTTCACACGCGCGGAGCCACAAAATTGCTTGTAACTCCTAAA